>JAADYC010000842.1:0-12686 GCA_023338135.1 Phytopythium kandeliae
CCGACCCGGTTACGTTTCGTGTACCCTCGCGCTCACCCACTGCTCCGTTGCGTGTCAATCAATAGGGCACAGCGAGCAGCTACATCCATGAGCGACGCGCTTCTCCGGCAGCACGCGCGCGTGTGCGCGATGGTGCGCAAGGCTCTGGCCCCCGCGTACGCCCGTCGCATCCTGGTGTTTCTCTCTAGCTTGTGCCATAGCTGACGGCGGTCGTGCGTCTTTTGGGGGAGCGACAGCGGGCTGGACGTGGTGATCCCGCTGACGCTCGAGATGTACAATACTCGGCTGGCTGACGCCTCTCTCGAGCGCTTCCAGCTGCCGGCTCCATCCCCATCCACGACAATCAGCGCGCAGAAGATCGGCGACACTGCAGGTGTCACCCCGCATCTGTTGGTGCTCGTGGGCAACTCCAAAGCGCTCTGGCCACCGTTCCTCCAGTTCGCCGAGCGCGAGATGGCGGCGCGCGGCGGGAACATTGCGCCAGACCCGATCGACCGCTACGTGAAGCAGAGCGTGTCCTCGGCGCTGGTCGAGATGGAAGTGACGCCTACCAACGTACGTACGGGCTCTTGCTGCTCCACACTCGGCGGCACTGTCCGCTGAATGCTGATGCAAAGGACGCGGACGCAGGTGTACTGGACGGCGGATACCCAGCCTGGAAAGATGATATTGGCTCAACGGATGGCGCTGTGGTCGCGCACTGTAACTCACTGCTCAGTACGTCGCCTTCCTCTCTCTCTCTCTCCCTCTCTCCCTCTCTTCAATGGCTGTGCCTCATGTGGATTGACAACGCCTGTTCTGTCCGAGTTGTCAGGCCTCACAATTGTGTCTTCACCCGACGCTCGGTCCGTGGCTCGCTTTCCGTTGCGCGCTGATCTTTCCGAACGATACAGTGGCAGCAGTAGATGGCGGTGAAGACATGGACATCGATGCGGGCAGCCACGATCAGCCGCCGCTGTGTTCACACAGCGAGGAGCTACACAAGGTACTAGCACGGCAGATGGACGCGGCGGTCGCCCAGAGCAAGGCGACGTCGAGCATTGACCTGAGTCCCGGGCGGATCCCAGCGGACGCGTGGCGCGCGTGGGCGTTGCCACGACTAACGCTCGCGCCGAACCACCCTGCCATGTACCCGAGCGAGCAGATTTTGTATCACTACACCAAGGACCTGGCGTTCCTTGAGCGTGTCGTGACTGCTACGCGCGAGAACCGGAGCACGGACTACCTGCGCGGGTCGCTGCCGTCCCCACAGGTGCTCGCGTGTCGGCGTCTGATCCAGCAGGTGCTGCTCGAGCTCACGCAGTCCAGCGGTGGCGACGGAGTTGTCAACGGGATCCTTCTGAGTGGCGGACTGGACACTTCCATCCTCGCCGAGGCGACCGCGCAGCCGTTCGAGGCGCCGCTGTTCAGCGTCTCGCTCGACAAGCGCGACGCAGAAGGCGTCTCTCGCCCGATCCTGCGCTTCCGCCACGCCTTCACCGTCCAGGCGCATCCGGATGCCATGGATGCACAGTATGCGTCCAGGATCTTTGAGCGCTTGGGTGGCGTCTCTATCGACGAGCTCCACGTCGTCTGCAAGTCGCTGGACGAGCTCGTCGCGCCGGACAGCGTGCGCGCGGTGGCTGAGTTGCTGTGCTCGTTCGACCCGATGGAGCTGCGCAACTCGCTCGTGGTCTACGCCGCGCTGTTGGCAGCGCGCGAGCGCGGCGTCACCCGGTTGGTGACAGGCGACGGCGCGGACGAGCTCTTCTGCGGCTACTCGTTCTACCACGGCATGGACGAGGACCGACTGCGCGCGTACCGGGCACAGATTGCCGCGGTCATGAACTTCACCGCGCCTACTCTCGCGCGGAGTCTCAGCATGGAGGTGGTGAGCCCGTTCCTCGACAAACGCGTCGTCGAGTTCGCGTCCACGCTAGACAAGAAGGACCTCATGGGCGAGCGCACGCCTGTGCCGGTGGACGGCGAAGGCGCGCTCCACGGCAAGCTGGTGCTCCGGCAAGCATTCCCCGAGGCCTTCTCTCAGTGGCGCCCCAAGCAGCCAATCGAGTCCGGCGCAGGGTCCACGGCGCTGCGCTTGGGCTTCTTCGACGACTGGCTGTCGGCCAGCGAGCTGCGCGCGCGACAGGTTGACGCCTTCCGCCGGCACCGCGTGGTGGTGCGCGACCGCGAGCACCTGCGCTACTTTGAGGCGTTCCTCTCTGCGTTCGGAGGGGACTTGGGCAACGTGCCAAAGCGCAGGCAGCAAGACAGCGACGGCGACAACGACGACGACGGCTACGAGCGTGCATCCAACGGCTTCTGCCCCGCCTGCGGCTTCGAGCTCTCGCACGCCGCCCAGGACTTCTGCGTGACCTGCGGCTTCTGGCCCGCGCGCGCGAACGAGACGAACGACGGCGCGGGGCTCGCTACCGCCGCGCTGGCGCAGCTAGAGCGAGAGAAGGCAGCGCTGCGGGCCGAGGCGGCGGCGTGAGACGAGGAGCTCAACTTGAAGCAGCGGTTCTCACAACTGGCTGGAAGCGCTCCATCCTGTTTGGAGCGCTCCACCCCGAGACCTACATGCGCATGTGTGTCATCCAGAGAATGGAGAGCTGATATCTATAGAAGTAACAGATGATCATCATGTTATGAAGGTATTTCGAGTTAGTTTCGTGATTTGCAAACAGTATTTTGTCGATGCAACCAATTCAAACAGGCAATCTCGACCAGGCTCCGTCTGAGCGATCACCTCCGGGAAGCCTGAGCGAGCGAGCATGGGCGTCGACGACAGCGCTTCCTCGCGCGCGGGCGCCGCTGCCGAAGACGCGCTGGACTTCTCGGCCATCAGCGCGTTCCGCGCCAAGGGCGACGGCCTCGCGACCAAGACGCTGGCGGACCAAGAGGAGTGCGAGCAGAGCTGCGCGCTCTTCTTCTTCCCGCTCGAGCTGCTCCCCGTGGACCAGCAGCTGCAGCTGCAGGACATCGGCTTCTCGAACGCCGAGCTCCAGGTACAGCTCCTCTTTGCATATCGCGAGGCGTTGGGGAGGCAGATTTAGTCCCTCTGACTGCTCCGTGGTGCTGTGGGCCGCATGCCAGCCGCTGCTCATGCGGGAGAAGCACGTGCAGTTCTTGCTGCACGGACTCTCGCGCCTGCCGTCGGGCTTCGTCTCTCTTGACGCAAGGTAGTATGCTCCCTGGCCTGCGAAGTCCAGTGACTATGCGCAGCGCTCATGGCTCATGGATTGGCGCAGCCGCCCGTGGATCGTGTACTGGATCCTGCACGCGCTTGAGCTGCTCGACGCGCTGCCGGAGGACAAGTTCGACCAGACCATCGGTGCGTGGATACCGCCGCCTTGCACCCCACCTTGCCATGTCACTGAGTATCTCCGCTTGTGCCTGAATAGACACGCTCCGGGCGTGCTGGAACGAGAGCGTGGAGCTCGACAGCGAGGACAAGGGCGGGTTCGGCGGCGGACCCATGCAGCTCGGGCACACGGCCACCAACTATGCGTCGTGCCTGGCGCTGGCGCTCATCGGCACGCCGGCGGCGCTCGATGCTGTGGACCGCCACGCGCTCTACCGGTTCTTCCTCTCGCGCAAGCACGTGGCGACTGGCGCCTTCACGGCCCACGACGGCGGGTGCGTCTCCTCGACTCGGTCATGCTGCCATCTTTATCGTCGCTAGTGACGGCGATAGTGGTGACGGCGGTGGATACCATGGCTCTCGCGTTGGTCGCTAAGCAGCCATCCGTTTGCTCCTTGTCAACTGGCATTGCGGCAGCGAGGCGGACGTGCGCGTGACCTACTGCGTCGTGTCGATCGCGCGGCTGTACGGGATCCTGACGCCCGAGCTGTCGGCCGGCGTGGTGGACTACGTGATCGCGTGCCAGACGTACGAGGGCGGCTTCGGCGGCGAGCCGGGCAATGAGGCGCACGGCGGCTACGCGTTCTGCGCGGTCGCGACGCTGTGGCTGCTGGACGCGCTGGACCAGGTGCGAGACATGGACGCGCTGCTCTATTGGCTCGCGAACCGCCAGATGCCGTTCGAGGGCGGCTACCAGGGCCGCACCAACAAGCTCGTGGACGGGTGCTACAGCTTTTGGCAGGGCGCCTTGCCGGCGCTGCTCGCCGACGTCATCCGTGCGCACTACGGCGACGAGCGCGGCGAGCGCGAGCTGCCATTCCAGTGCCACCGCGCGCAGCTGCAGAAGTACATCCTGCTGTGCGGCCAGCAGGTCGAGGGCGGGCTGCGCGACAAGCCCGGCAAGCCGCGCGACCACTACCACACGTGCTACTGCCTCAGCGGGCTCTCGATCGCGCAGCATGGCGCGCCTGGCAGCCACAGTGCGCCGGTCGTCGTTGGCGACGCGAGCAACCTGCTCAAGCGCACACACCCGGCGTTCAACATTGGCGTCGACAAGGTCGAGCGCGCGCGCGCCTACTTCGACGCCAAGGGCCCGTTCGACCCGTCGGCGACTCGCCGGTGAGCGCCTGGCAGCGGGCGACTGATAGCCAAGCCGGGAGCGAGGAGAAGGCTCATCGTTGCTCGCGAGTGCTACAGCGGCGGGAGCTTGTCGGTCGACGTGGTGGCGTCGCCACTGCTGCCGCTGTTGCTGCCGCTGTTGCTGCTCTGGTGGTGCGCGCCGATAGCGCTAGCGATGCTGGATGACGGACCAAAATGCGAGTGATCCGTTGCGCCAGAGGAGTGAGCCACCAAGGGCGACGCCGCGAGCTTGGGGAGCGGCGACTGGCTCGGACTCGGCTGATGCGGCGCCGCCTGTGGTTGATGCGTCGCCTTGGACCTCCTCCGGTTACTCCTCGCAGCCTCGTGGACGGACACGGCGGCCAGCGGCTCTGCCATGAGGATCGCTCTCGACACGGGTCCGGCAGCTGCGACCTCGGCCGCCGCGATCGCGGTCGCGGTCGTGGTCGCGTGCTGCTGTTGGAGCTTGGTCCTGGCGTGCTGCTTGCGCTTCTGATGCCGCTGGAACGGCGTCGCGCTGTCTTCCGGCGGCGGAGAGGCAGGCGGCGCCAGCGGCTTGCTCTTGCTCGTCTTCTTGCTGCTCTCCTTGGGCGGCGACGCGGCCTTCTTGGCCTTCTTCTTGCCCGCGAGGAGCGCTGCCTTGTCCTCGTCGCCGGCGTCCTCATCGCTGCTGGTATCCTCGCTCACGCCGTCTCCTGCGTCCGGTGCAACACCCAAGTACGAGTCGAGCGACATGCCCGGGACGACCGCGCAGATGCTCTTGGGCTTGGGCTTGGGCTTGGCGACGCTCTTCTCGCTGCGCTTCTTGCCGCCGGAGCCGTCGGTCGTGTCGTCGGCGGCACCGCCGGCCTGGGTATACTCCGGTGGCTTCACCTCGTCACGCTCGTGACTCGCCCCGCTATCGCTTGCCTCTGCTGCGCCGTGCTGCTGCTCCGCGTCGCAGCTGTGGCTCGCGTCCGCTGCCTCATCGAGTCCCGGCGCGCTCGGCTCCGCGACGCCCTCGCTCTCTATTGGCTCCGATGCCAGGGCGTTGTGCGTCGGCGTGCCGATGAGCAGGTGCGAAGACACCTCGCCCGAGCCGCGGTGCGTCGCGAAATACTCCTCGAGCGTGCCCGCGAGTGCGCTCGCGTCCGCGGCCGCCGCCTTGAGCTTCTTAGGCATCTCTGGCGCGGCCGTGCGGCATGTACGCGCAGCGCCGAAGACGCGCTAGTGCGCACGGCTACGAGCGATCGGTACTATTTCCGGACGTAGCAGGCAGCGGACCAACGCGCCATTTTGGTCCGGCGGTCCTTCCGAACACTCCACAGTGATTGGCGAAATAGATTGCGTCATCCGCTTCCTTGCCGACGTTGAGCAGTCTCCGATCATTCCGAAATCTGCCAGCAAGAGCGCACTTCAGATCGGTCCTCATCTCTCCGCCCGCCCGCCCGTCATGACTTTCTCCGCTCCTTCCTCACACTCCCCCGCGTCGTCCGAGGCTACTTGCGTCATCCCGGTTGTCACCTTCATCCCGCGCATTGGCGACTGCATCCGCGCGTCGCTCGAAGCGTCGCCGACGCGTGCAGGGGAGCTCTTCCGCTCGGGAGCGCTGCGAATCGTGGACTTCCCGACGCCGCGACTCATTGGCAACAAGCAGAACCCGATGACAGGGCCGTATGAGGAGAGCCCGAAGAGTCCAATCTGGGACCTGACGCCCGAACAGCAGGCGATCGTCGAGCGCGCCGAGATCGTCGTCATGGACGCGCACTCGGGCGGCCCCGTGCTCATGGCGCCGCACGAGAACCTTCCGGTGGACAAACAGCACATGTTCCAGCGGCTCAAGTGGGTCCAGGGCACGTACGCCGGCGTCGAGATGTATCTAAACCAGCTGCACGCGAACAGGGAGAGCGGGGCTGGCGTCCAAAAGCCCGAGTTCACTGTCTCGCGCGCCGGCGGCATCATGCCGCGGATCATTGGGCAGTACATCTTCGGGTACGTGCTGGTCGGAGCAACTCGCGTCTGCAGACAATTATCGCAAGTCTGACGCACGGACAAACCGCTCTGGGGGCTCCTACAGGTATTTGACGCTGCTGGAACGGAAGATGCTCGAGGCGAAGGACTTGCAGGCGAGAGAAGAGTACGCGCGACGAGAGATGGCAGCCTTTCGCTGGGCACCGTCTGTCACAGTCGGCATCCTCGGACTCGGCGACATTGGCCGTGGCATTGGACGCATGCTGCGCTCCGCTGGCTACCGCGTCATCGGCTTCAAGCGGCGCGTGACGGCTGACCCAGCGCGAGCGACAGACGATGACGATGAGAGCACGGAGCTCGCGGCAGATCGAGTGACGGACCAGCTCGATGAAGTGCTCGAGCAGTGCGACTACTTGGTCAACGTCCTTCCGAGCACGGCTGCCACTCGGTACCTGCTGACCAAGGAGAAGCTCGACAAGTGCCGCGCGCGCCGCCCAGTCTTCATGAACGTCGGTCGCGGTGATGTGATCGCCGAGGAGCTTCTCGTGGAAGAGCTGGACGAGGAGAAGGGGGCTTTCTCGTTCGCGGTGCTGGATGTGTTCGAGCAGGAGCCGCTGCCGAAGGAGAGCAAGCTGTATCACCACCCACGCGTGCTACTGACGCCGCACATTTCGGGCAAGGTCTTTCCCGAGGACGTGGGCGAGCTCTTCACCAAGAACCTGAACCGATACCTGAGCGGCAAAACCGTGCGCTTCGCGGTCGACTGGTCTCTTGGATACTGAATGTACCTCCTGGGACAAGTGAATGAGCGTGTCACTAAACCGTGAGAATCCGTCAAGACTGACATGTAGCCATCTGGAGTCCAAGTTGAAGACCTCGCAAAGCACTTCAACGTGGCCAACGTCTCGCGATTGTGTCTACAATGTCGTCGTTACATATCAATGGGTCGTTTCTCACAGTGCCCGTCCATCGCCCGCCGTCCTCTCTACTCATCGTCGTGGGCTAATGGCTGCAGATACAAATCGCCCCACTTGGCACCGGGGGTTCCGCTCTCGCGCCGCTGGATGTCAGTAGATGCGTCCTCGGCGCTGCTGTTCTTGCGACTCCCGCGCCGCTGCTTTTGCTGCTCGACCAGGTACGCAACCTCGTTGCGCGCGTCGCCCTGCAGTTCGCCACTTAGTTGACCCAGCGCCGCCACGAGCTTAGCAGGCAGCCGCAGACCGCGTCGCCGGCTAAGCAGCACCATCTCGGCCAGCTCCTGCGCGTCCACCTCCTTCTCGTCGGTCGCCATGTCCGACGCACGCTCGCGCACCGCCGTGTCGGCGCGCGCAGTCAGCGTCTGCGCCAACTGCCGCACGAAGCCTTGTTCGACGCAGTCGTCGACAATGAGCGCTCCCGTGGAGGTGAGTCGCTCGAGCTTGCGGCAGCCGCGCAGCGCCAGCACGTACACGGCGCCGCTGGGCTTGACGAACTGCTGGCGCAGCGTCTCGAAGAGCTGCAACGTTGCGATGGCGCCTGCGTTGGCAGCGTTGTCGGCTGTCTCGATGCCGTATTCCATCGCGACCTCGAAGTGCTGCACGGTCAGCGGGAAGGCGAGAGGGTTGCTCTCAAGAAGCGAGCGCATCTGGTCGAGTCGCCCCTGTTCGCCGTAGACGAAGAGCAGCGACTCCATGACCTCGCGCTGGTGGAACGGCTTGAGCTGGCGCAACGCCGTCGTCGCGCTGGCGCCGTCCGCGCCGTCGACCGCCGTCGGCGTCGTGTAGATGCGCAGCAGTTGCTCGGCCTCGGCGAGCTGCTCGTCCGCCAGCAGTCGCTTGACCACGCGTAGCACATCGCCTGCGCGGACGTTGGCGACGCCGACGGCGCGCACGCGCTTGAGCACGAGCGCGGCTGCCAGCAACGGATCGGCTGGCGGCGCCTTGCGTCCTCTGTCGGCCAACGCGCGTTGCAGCAGCTCGCGGAACTGCTCGTCCGTCATCTGCGCGGCGTCCGCGAGCTCCACGGCGCGCGCCACTCGGTTCGCTGCCACGAGCGCCTGTACCACGTCGTCCATGCTGCAGGTCGCGAACTCGATGGCCGTGCGCACCAGCGCGTCGTCCTCGTGCGCCAGTGCGAGGGACTTGAGCAGCGAGCGTAGAACGTTACCGTCGATGGCGTCGCGGCGCTCCGGGTCACGCGCGTACGACTCCCAGACGGCGAGCACGCCCTGGGTCATGCCCGCGCGTGAGTAAGCCGTCACAGCCGCGTTCTCAGCGTACGAGTTGGGCACGAGCTGCAGCGCTTCCATGCTCTCGAACAGCGCGCGCACGTCCTCGTCGTCGCCCAGCGTCGCCTTGAGCGAGATGGCGACCGACAGCGCATCTCCGTCCAGCTGCTTGCCGTGCACACGCAGCATGTCGGCGCAGATGTCCTCGGCCTGACGCACGCGCCGCTCGTACTGCTCGGCGTCGCGCGCGTCGCGCTCACGCAGCAACACGAGCACGACGCGCTTGTAGGCGCGTAGCGGGATCGTTAGGTCCTCGTTCGCCTCAACCGCGACCTGCAACTGCCGGAAGAGCTTGAACACCAGGTCCGCGCGCATCGCGACGGCGCATACGTCCACAGCGTCCGCGATGCTGTCCACGTGTGCGGCGTTCAGCTGCTTGAAGCTCAGCGTCTCGCGCGCCAGTGCGTACGCGATGCGCCACTCGGCGCGGTTGGCGGCCGCGGCCGCGTCCTTGCTCTCCGCCTCGACCGCGTCCTCGCGCAAATGCTGGAGCGCCACCATCTTGTTGCGGATCGGCGGCTGCACTCCGCGCACATGCGCCAGCTTGAGCCAGTCACGCGCCGCCTCGAACGCGCTCGCCTCCAGCAGCTTGGAGATGGTGTCTCCGAAGCACAAGTCGGCGTTCTGCAGCTTCTCCACGTCCACGAAGCCCGCGAGCTGCCGCACGAGCGGCCAGCGCGCGTGTCGCACGAACGCGTCCGTGCTCGCGCGCACGATCGAGTCGTTTATCGTTAGCCCACGCGCGCGCATGAGCTGCAGGTACGTCAAGATGTGGTCGCTCTGGTCGCGCCGCGCCTTGGCGAACCCGCTGATGACTCCGTTGAACAGCAGCTCGTCGTTGCTGCTGCTGGGAGACGCCAGCGCGTCCTCGTCGTCCGCGAGGTCGCGGATGTCCACGTCCGCTAGCACTTCTTCCTCTTCCTCTCCCTCCTCATCCTCTTTCTCTCCCTCCTCGTCGAAAGCAGTGGACGCGCCGGCCTGGAGCAGCACTTGCTCGAGCGACTCAAGCTCTCCGCTGCTAGCGAAGACGCCCGCGAGGCTCGCGTACGCCGGCGTGTGCACCTGGGGCACGTGGCGCACCATGAGGTTCCACACACGCTTAGCGTCGCGCGTGTTGTCGCGAGGGTCGCGCTCCGCGTCACGCGACAGCGCGTTGAACGCTGCGACGTACAGCGCGGCAGCTCTCGGCAGCGGGCGGCGCTCAGCCGCGCGCGAAGCGACGAAGTCATCGAAGAGCGCCATCGCCTTGTCCGTCTGCCCGTCGCGGCCGTAGGCGCGGATGCCGAGCGCGGCGGTCGACGGGCGGATCTCGGCGAGCGGGAAGCGCGCGTGGATCCACTCGAAGACAGCGACGGCCAGCGCGGCGTTCTTGGAGGCCGCGAGCTCGCCCAGCAGCTTGGCAAACTTGAAGAGCGTGTTGACGTTGTGTGCACCCTTGGGCGGTGCGCTGGCGCCGGTTCCGCTGGCTGCCGACGAGCTGCCGACGGGCTCGTCCGCGACGGCCTCGAGCTTGCGCCAGACGGCCCAGGCGAGCTGGTGCTTGCCGTTGCGCACGTAGGCGATCATGGCGCGGCCGAGGCAGAACGCGGACGGGCTCAGCTCGAGCGCCAGCATGTGCTCAAACAGCCTGGCCGCCTGCCAGTAGTCCCGCCGCTTGACGAGCGCGTCGATCGTGGCCGTGAAGATGGACTCGGGCAGCTCGCCCGCCACGCCGCGCCGGTCCGCGGTCGTGAATGTGCGTAGCGCCTGCGGCAGCGCGCGGTTCACGATCTGCGCGCGGATGAGTTGCGTAAACACGTCCGCATCGGCCTCGAGCGGGGGCGTGGCCTCCTCCATGGCCGTGAAGATCTGCACGGCCAGGTCCGCGCGGCCGCTCATGCCGACTGCGCGGATCGCCGCCGCCACGTGCGCGGGCGTCACCGCGCCGGCGTCACCCTCGCGCGCGTGCTCGAGAATCCGCAGCGCTGCGCGCGCGTCCCGGATCTGTCCGCAGGCCTCCATGGCGGCCTGGAACGCGGCCGGCGACAGCGACACGCCCTGCGCCACCGCGCGCTCCACGTTGTCTACAAGCGCGCGCCAGTCCTCGCGTGCCACGAGCGCCTGCACGACGAAGTCCACGCTCGCGCCCGTCGGCCGCAGCCCGTCCTCCGCCATGTTCTGCAGCAGCCCGGGCAGCACGTCCACCTTGCCCATGCGCGCGCACGCCGCCACCGCGTGCTCGTACATGCGCGCGTCCACACGCCCGCACTGATCCAGCGCGTCCAGCAGCTTGAGCGCATTGCGCCAGTCGCCGCTCTCGCGGCAGCGCTCCAGCGCCGCGGACAGCTCCGCCGTCTCGCGGTCTCCGCCCGCGCCAGCGCTCGGCGCCGCCGGAAAGGACGACGAATGGCGTGCGAGCACAGTGAGCAGTGGCCGCGGTGCCAGCAGAGACGCCGCCGGCGCTTGACGAGACACAGACGCGAGCGACGCGGAGGCTGTGCGACCCGCGGCCTGGCGCTGCCACAGCGTCACGAGGCGCCGCGCGCGGAGCATGACGGTCGGGAGCAGCGAGCGCTTTGACTCGTCCGTCGGAGGCGACGACGCCTTCACTTTGCCGCCAGTCAAGTGCTGGGTGCGGAATGGAGTGGCCCACGCCACGGATTTGGATGGCGGCGCGGGTGGATACTAGTATTTTAATACTGGACATCCGGATCCACTCGGCAGCAAGGCGTGCGGACGATATCCTACAGAGAGAAGTGATACAGCGCGAACCCGCGGTGAAACCCGCATCTTGTCGCGAGTTGAAGGGCAACTAAGAGCGAGAATGCCCGCCAAAAGCGTCGAGAGGCCGCCTTGTGCGTGCCATTCGACAGCCGAGCTCGAGCTGGGCAAGCGCTACGATGTCCGAGAGCGACCTGAAGCCGCTGTTTTCGCCGAATTCTGTCGTCGATCAACTGTGCCAAGCAGCACGAGGCACACAGCGATGTTGAGTCTCTGATCAAGAACAACAACGTGTGGTGTGGCATCAAGCGAGCCGTGAGGCTCATCGATCCGATAGTCTTCGTCCCGAGTAAGTTCGACCCGGACGACTGCTACACCTCGCACGTCTACAAATGGTTCCTGTGACTGCTCAAACACAAGACACACACGGTCAATCGAGGCGACTTGAGAGCAGCCGATCAAGCAAAGTGCCGAACTCTGATTGAGGATCGGTGGCGTGACGTACGCACCGATGCGATGGAAATAACTTTCTTGCTCAGCCCTTTGACATCTGTCGCAGATTTTGTCAACGATGGGCTACCGAGAACAGTCAACTTGGCCCTCGATTTCGCCCGGCGACCCAAGCTATACCAAGCTGTCGGCATGTCTGAGATCTGGAGGTCGTGTTGTACGAGTTCGTGAATGCAAAACAAAAGTGGACGCTAACACAGCGTGAATGCTACAGCGGTATCGGCCTGAGACTATCGTGGTGTGTGCACAGCAGTGAGTCTCCTCTGCTTGAGGAGCTTGCTCTGATCGTTTTCAGCATACCAGCCTCATCTGGGTCGAGCAAACGATCGCGGAGTGAGTGCATTCAATCACATTCATTCCAAGGAGAGGGGTCGGCTGACGCCGGACAGCGTGGAGAAGCTGGCGTACGTCTACATCAACAGCTAGACCTACGAGGCAAGCAAGGAGTACGTGGAGGCGTGATTGAGAAGGTTTACGCCGGCCAGCAGCCGCATTGCGAAATCGGTGGCTTCTGCATGTCTGAGTTTATCCCCGTTTCTCGCCCTTTCTAGCTTTCCACGTCCTGTGCACGTTGGTTGCAGCCAGTGCTTTGTGCGCTGCAAACCAGCTCTGCCCGAGCCGACCCACGCACGGCTTGGACGCTCCTCTCTTCTTCTGCCTGCGTGTTCGCTATGAAGAACAGAGGCATCGAGAGCGACGCTAGACGACGATCTAGTACCCGAGCGACCAGTCCACGGCGTACGTCACGCTCTCGCCGCGGAGGTATCGGTCGAGGTTCTTGGCGAAGAGCTCGCCCAC
>JAADYC010000843.1:0-12675 GCA_023338135.1 Phytopythium kandeliae
ATCGAGTGTTGTTTGCATGCAGCCTGGATGATTCCCTATCGCTCTCTACTTCCGACCGACCGATTAGATCTTCCGGCGCTTCTTGGCGTCGTGCTTGAGGATCTTCTTGACCGTCTGCGTCTTCTGGCGCTGCACGAGACGTGCTCCCTTGAGCACCTTGGACTGCACCGCGCGGCTCTTCTTGATCATCATGAAGTGCTTGAGGCGCTTCTTCTCCGTGTTGGTCGTGCCGCCGCCCTTCTTCTTGTGCTGGAAGTCCTCGCGGCCCGCGAGCACGGAGCGCAGGCGCTCCTCTTGCGTCAGCCGCTTCTTCTTTGAGTACCCCTCCAGGTCGCCCGGGTTGACCTTGTTGGCCTCGTTCACGACACTGGCCGCCATCTCCTCGGCCTTGCGCTTGCTGCGACTCTTGGGGTCCTTGAGCGCCGCGTCGCGCTCCTTCTTGAGCATCTCGATGCGCTCGAAGTCGAGCGGCGTGAGGATACGCCGCGCGTCCAGTCGATCCTTCTGGTCCACCGGCTTGGCTGGTTTGTCGCCCACTCCCTCCGCCTCCGCCTCGGTATCTCCGTCATCTCCCTCCTCGCCCTCGCCCTCTCCGCTGCCACTGCCACCGTCCGACTCGCCGCCATTCGACTCGACGTCGACCCACTCGTCGTCCGACTCGTCCTCCGACATGGAGGAGGCCACCTCCCAGCCGTCCCTGTTGTCTTCTCCGTCGAAGCGGCCGCTGGCCTCGGCCTCGGCGAGTAGCTCGGCGCCGTCCACACCCTCGGCGGCCACGAGTTCGCCAAACTGCCTCGGTTTGGCCGCCTCGTCGTGGAACTTGCCGCGCTCCTTGCGCTTGAGCAGCGTCGGGTGGACCTCACGGATGAGGTTAAGCACACCGCGCGCGGCCATCACGATCGTCTTGTCGCGCGAGCGGTTGTACATGACGAGATCTTGCACGAGTACGTCCATGTCCTCGCACTCGAGCAACAGCGGCACACGACGGAAGAGCTCGCGCAGCGCGTTGATACCCACGGCGATGACCTCGGACGAGCAGCGCTCCGTCACGAAGTTGTGTGCGATGGACTTGACGACGGGCAGCAGCTCCTCGGGAGGGATCTCGTCGTGGCTCGCCTGCACGAGGTACGCGAGCACGCTCGTCACGTTCTGCTGGTGCGACTGCAGATACCGCTGCAGCAGCGGGTAGAAGGGCAGCAGGACGAGCTTGTGGAAGCCGAGCAGCCGGCTGATGAAGTTCATCATGAGCAGCTTGACCTCGAAGCGCTCGGTGCAGCTCTTGAGCAGCTTGAGCTGCCGCTCAGCCACGCCCTGCGGGTCGTTGAGCATCTCGATGGCCGGGAAGGTGGCCTGGAAGTTCACGTCGCGCTTGCGGGACCGGCGGTTCTTGACGAGCGCTGCGCGCGTGTCTCGCTGCCGCTTCTTGGTCTTCTTCGAGTATGAGTGGTAGTCGACGTCGACCGTGGCCTTCTTCTCCGTCTTGAGCTTTTCCTCCTCCTCCAGGATGTCCTCGTCGATGCCAAGGAAGAAGCTGATGGCTGTGACGAGCAGCTTGGTGTTGGCGCTCGTGCAGGCCGTGGCGATCACGTTGACCGTGCGCTGGTCGTGCCACACTTTGCGCTTGAACAGGTCCACGAGCACCTGCAGCGACTTGAGCGCGGCCGCCTCGTTCTCGTCCTGCAGCATGCTGAATAGGTAGTTCTGCAGCGCCTTGTTCACGCGCTCGTTCCTGCTCGCGGCATTGAGCGCGCGCAAGTCCGCCACGATGTGCTGGTAGAGCAGCTCGCGCAGGCGCTTGTCCGGACAGCGGAAGAGCTCGAAGAAGAGCTTGAGCAGCGCCACGGCGTCCACGAGCCCGCGGTTGCGCATGAGCATCAGGCTCTGCGTCAGCGTGCGCCGCAGCCCCGCGTCCAGCACCAGTGCGTGCTCGCGCAGCAGCGCCATGATCTGCGCCGGGAAGCCGGCCATCTCCGCCGGGTAGCACTTGGCCACGTGACCCAGGAAGGACACGAGCGCGCCGAGGTGCGCCGCCTCCTTGGCCGGCTGCAGCAAAAAGAGCTGGTACTCGCTCTCAAAGTGCCGCAGCTGCATGAGGAACTCGCTCCGGTACGCCTCCGGGTCGCGCTTGACCATGTTCTGCAGCTGCGGCAGCTTGCCGATCACGTCCGGCCGCGACGCGTTCACCTCCGCCATGGCGACCGACCGCGCGCGCAAAGACGCGGAGACGAGCGAAGACGAGCGGCACGGCCACTTGTCCTTTGACCTCCTCGGCCAGTGGCCCGCCGGCGCGTGCTAATTGTCCGCTCGCACCACCCATTCCGTCCGTCCGTCCGAGCAAAGCGATTGAGGTGGACCACACGGTATTTCAACTTAGTGACGCTCTTTGACGGAGGACTGCTGCTCTCCCGACTGTGTGACCTGTTGGGGCGGCTATCGGACGGACGGGACGGACCGTACCCATTGACTGATTGTCCGCAGCATGAGCAAGCACGAGACGCAGTTCCTGCTGCGCGACGGACGCGCCGTACGCGTGGCGCAGGACACGTCGCAGGTGGACGGCCTGGGCGGCGAGGTGTGGGCGGGCGCCTTCGTGCTGTGCGCGTTCCTGGAGCAGCGACGCGCACTAGTCGCTGGCCGGCGCGTCATCGAACTCGGCGCTGGCTGCGGACTCTGCGGACTCGTCGCGGCGGTGCTGGGCGCGCGGCACGTCGTTCTGACCGACGAGTATCCTGATCTGCTGACTGGCAATGCGCGCAAGAATCAGCACCTGTGGGAGCGCGCAAGTGGAGTGTCTACCGCGGCGCTGGAGTGGGGCGAGCAGGACGCGATGCGACCCTTCCTCGGCCAGTTCGACACGATGCTGGGCAGCGAAATCACGCAGCTGGGCCGCGACCTACACCTCCCGCTGCTCGAGACTATCCGCGTCGTCCTGAGGCCATCCCCCGAGTCGGTCGCGCTGCTGTCCATGGACCCGTGCCGCCCCGAGTGCGCCGCAGCCTGCGATGCGCACAAGTGCACGGCCTCGCACTTTGTCGCGACGGCGCGACAAGTGGGCTTCACGGTGACTAAGCACCCGTCTGTGCGCTTGGCCGCGTGTGACGCGGTGGTTCAGACTGTCGGAGCGTTGGGTCGCCCCCTTGTCGTCGACGAGGACGACTGCAGCGCCGTCTTCGAGCTGCGGCTCCCAGTCGAGTAGAGCTTGGTTGGCGATTGCGCTGGCGGCAATTACCAGTCTCCGAGCCGCTACGCCACCACTCTGGCTCGTCAGAGACTCTCATTGTCGGCAATTCAGCGCGTATTCCCCCTTCCGGCGCCTCATAGAGCGTGAAGTAGCAGCGGACGCGGCGGAGGAGCCGCCGCAGCGCTCCGGAGTCGGGGTGTAGCCTTTCAACAAGTCATTGAAGTGGATTACTACCCGCACGTCTGCAGCATTACTGTCGGCAAGTTGTAGCGCGACGACTGACGCGCAAATATCAAGAAACCTTTGGAGATTGCCCATTCCGAGAAGAGAGGCGCGTGAACGATGCCGCCGCTGGTCGTGATCCGCAGCGGCGCCAAGCAAATTGAGTACCAAGAAAACCGCAGCTGCTGGCGCCGGCGGACCGCGCTCAGCGATAGCGACGGCGACAGCGGCAGCGACGGCGACAGCGACGGCAGCAGCGGAGACGACGGCCAGACCGCGCGCCGTACGCGGAGCGCGGCGGCGGTGAGCGCGGCGTACGGCCCGTCGAGCGAGCTGCGCGACGCTGAGGGAGGGAGCGCGTTCCGCTGCGCCGACTGCGGTGTCATGGTCGCGGACCGGGCCGACGTGGCGTCCAAGACGTTCCACGGGCGTACAGGCAAGGCCTTCCTCATGAACAACATGTGCGTAGTAGCGGCGGAGGGATGGCCGATCGGTCGGTGGGCCGGTGGTGAGCTCACTGACGCTAATGCGAGGCGGCGTCGACCCCGCGGCAGGTACAATGTGAGCCTCGGGTCGGCGCGCAACCGCTACCTCATGACGGGTATGCACACGATCGCCGATGTGTCGTGCGAGCGCTGCGCCGCCGTCCTCGGCTGGAAATACGTGCGTCACCACTGCTTCGCTGCTCGCCGGCGCCGCGGAAGCGACTGGCTGACTGGCTGACTGGCTGGGTGACTGGCTGACGCTGCGTTGTCGGTGGCACTTGCGCTGGCGTTGGCGCTGCCGCCAGCTCAAGGCCATGGAGACATCGCAGAAGTACAAGGAGGGCAAGTTCATCATGGAGAACGCGGTCGTAGAGGACGACTGGGAGGAGCGCGCGTGGGGCCGGCGCTGAGCTGCCACGAGAGAGAGCGAGCGTTGGTAGCGACTGCCGAGCGTCTGTTGGCGAGTACGTAGCGGGTGAAAGGGTGAGACGGACGTGCGTCAACAGGAGCGACGGATGCATTCGTGACGACGCGCCGCTCTATTGGGCCGAGCAGCTCGCTGTCTACGGCTGCAGCCGGCGCGCGCTTACTGTCCAGGCGGACGCATGCCGGGCGGTGGCCCGGGCGGGCCGCGCATGCCGGGTGGCGGCATCATCCCCGGCGGCGGCATGCCCATGCCCGGCGGCGGCATGCTCATGCCCGGGGGCGGGACCATCCCCATGCCTGGCATCGGCCGCGGCGGTGGCATCATGCCGCCCGGCGGGCCAGGGATGCCTCGTCCGCGGCCGTACGGCTGCGGTTGGGCGGCCGCGGCAACTGCGGCATCGCAGACAACGAAGAGCACAGGTTAGAACGCAGCGAGAGCACGAGGGGTTGGCTGGTTCGCTTGCTCGCTGGCTCGCTGGCTCGCTGGCTCGCTGGCTCGGGAAGGGGATCGATGCTCGGGCGGCCACGGCTCCATCATCCTAAGATCGTAGGCAGTAGTTTTCCTGTGCGTGCTCAGCTCGGGTTCGGGGCGGCAGCACTGACGAGTGCCGCACGAGCAAACCGGTCGCCCGACATCACCTATCTGTTCGTTCTGATCATCTGGAGCCGCGCCATCCACCCCTCCCGACGCGCACAACGAGCCGCCAAGCCAGCAAGCAGCAAACGCGGCGTACCTTGTCCGGGCTGCATGAGCCCCGGCGCGGGACCGCCGATGCCGCGCATCGGCGCCATGAGCCCCATAGGCGGCGCACTGAGTGGCGCGGCGGGGATGCCGCGGCCGGCAGCGCGCGCGACGCCTGGGCCGTTCGGCCCCACGGTCTCGCTCTCCTTGGCGAGCGGCGGTCCCTCGACCGTGAGCGACACGACGCTCTCTCCGCGCAGCAGCACGAGTCCGAGGTGGCGCTTCTCGACGCGCTCTTCCGACACGGCTGTCTTGACCTTGGCCTTGAGCGTGCGGAACTCCTCGCAGTCGCCCAGCACCAGGTTCATGTGCTTGTCGAACGCCATGAAGTACCCGACCAGCACGCGCGAGTCCTGCAGCGTCACCTTCATGCGGTAGTTGATGTAGTTGAGCATTTTGCTGCTCTTGCTCGCCACCTGCGGCACACACACACGCACACACGCGGAACATCAGCACGCTGCGCGGTACCCTTCACGCACGTGTGTCGCGCTGCGTCCACGCACCATGGCTGTCGATTTGGCTGCGGCCGCGGGGGCTCGCGAGGTCTAGGGCGAGAGCGGTAGGTGAATGCGAGCGTTGCTAGCCCAGAGACCGGCGTACAGGCGGCCGGGAGGAGCGCGCGGGGACAACAACTCGCGCGCGAGCAGCAGACGCAGGAGTGCGCGCGGCAGCAGCGACGGGGAGCGGGGGGACGAGCGCGGATCGCGTCGCTTGCTTCGCTTGCTTCGCTTCCCGCCGAGTCGGCCGGTCGTGGATTCTATTCCAACAGCGCCGCCGTCCGCCCGCCAACCCTCGAGCGCCGCTGGGACGACCTTCGCGTCACACGCCTTCGGCTTGGATCGGAGGGTCTTTTGCTCGGATGAATAGAGTAAGTCGAACGTACTTAAGGCGAGCTTACGCTAGAGGCGGAAAGCAAGCTCAAGTTGACGTCGAACTCGCGCGCGTGCACTATCGAGACGAGACGACCGGCGACTGCGGCAGGCAGGCAGGCAGGCGGGCGGGCGGGCGATCGGACAGGACGATGCTGGCGTTCCCAGCGGCCGGCGCGTGCGCGGAGCTGCTGCTGGCGAGTAAGAAGGACGAGGTATACGCTGGAGAGGTGAAGAACCTGCTGCGCGAGGTGCTCGAGCGCTGCGTCGGCGCGCACGCGCTCTCGCAGCTGCTGCCCGAGCTGTCGGCCACCTCGACGCTGCTGTACCTGGCGCTGGCGCTTGGGCGCCGGCAGCCGCAGCAGACGCTCGGCGAGGAATTCTGTGACGTCGTCCGCGTGACCTCCGGCGCCGCCGGAGCCGTCCGGCACGTCGCGGTGCGGCGCCAAGTCGCGTGGCTAGTCCTCGCGGTGCTACCGCCGTACATTGCGGCGCGCTCGGCCGCCGGCTGGCAGAACCTCGCGCGGCTCACGTGGTCTCCGCGCGAGCGTATGGAGCAGCAGCTGCGTCTGCGCCACGCGAACGCTGCGGGCCAAGACGGTGCGGCAGGTCGGCCGGAGCCGCCGAACCGCGGCGCTTCAGTCGAGCGAGCGCTCCAGGTGGCGGACGCAGCGTCGGCGGCGGCTGGCGCGCTCGCGACCAAGATCGAGACGGAGGTGTTCCCAGCGTCGTACGAGATGAGCCTGGTCTGCGTACGCGAATGGCTGCAGCAGGCGCACCTCGCGATCTTCTACGTCTATGCCAAGTACCTCGACGTGTCGAAACGGCTGGCGCGCGTGCACTACTCGTTCGTGGGGAGCGAGCCCACTTCGGGCATCAACCTTTCTCTCTTGGTGCGTCGAACCTCGCGCTAGCCGCGACGGCCCTCGCTGACGCGTTCGTGCTGACGCTCGATACCCTACCGCAGGGCTACATGATGGGACTCCGACTGCTCTCGACTGCCATTGCCGAGGCCAAGCGCGTGCGCCAGCACTACCGCGCAGAGCTCAAGCAGAAGCGCGCGGCAGCGGCGGCCGACAGCAATGACCCCGGTGCCTCACACCTCCCGCTGCAGTCCGACCGCGTGCCCACGTCGTTCTCCCTGGGAGCTGCCGGCGCCTCGGAGCCGAGGGCGGTGCGGGCAACTCGCCGAAAGTGCGCCTTGTGCCTCGGCGAGCGCGCGACACCCGCCGCCACGCCCTGCGGCCACGTCTTCTGCTGGGAGTGCATCGTCGGCTGGTGCCAGAAGAACAAAGCCGAGTGTCCGCTCTGTCGGCAGGAGGCCCACCCGCAGCAGATCAAGTGCATCTACAACTACGCGTGACCGCGAGGGCCTCTCGCGTCGCTCGGACACGCACGTGTTGATACAGAGTGGCCGTTCAAGGACCGATCTATCAAGGTTCCACCCTCGCCGCGCGTCAGCTTACTTGCGCTGGCGCTTGCTCTTCTTGCCGGCTCCCTTGGCGCTGGTTGCCGCCTGGCGCTTCGTCTGCTTGCTTTGTCTCGCTCCTTCGCCGCCGCCTGCTGCTCCCTCCGTCTTCGCCTCCTTCGCCTTGACCGCCTCGACGTACACCTGGTCGGAGCTCAGCGCGTTGTGCACGAACCGGCTGGCTGCCGCCTTGTCGAGCGCGAGCTTGGGGCCCTTCACCAGCTCCTCGGTCTCCTTGATCTTCTTCACGAACGCCTTGACGCGCTCCTGCGCCGGCAAGCGCCGCCACCGCGGCCGTTAGTGCCCGCGCGCCAGACGCTCCATATATCGAGGCCTGCGCACCAGCTCCTGCTTGACGTGCGTCTGACGGATGTCCTTGGCCGACACACCCTGCGTCTTGAGGAACACGTACAGCAGCGCGTTGACCGAGTAGGCTGCTCAGGGTCGCGCCGACGGCCACCGCCGTTGGCATGGGCCTGTTAGCTTCCTCTCCGCCGCTCAAACCACGCGGCTAGGCTTGCCACTCGCGGCCCACTGCTGCCGGCGCCAGCCGAGCGAGCGAGCGAACGCACCAAGCGAGACCTGGACTTTGGCGCGCTCCAGCGGGGACAGCGGCGCCACGAACTCGTCGATCGAGCGCGTCTGGAAAACGGACAGGTGCTCCTCCACGGCCGCGAGCGTCTGCTCCACGCCCGCGAAAGCCTCGGCCGCCTGCTCGCTCATCTCGTCCAGCTCGCGCGCTCGCTGCGTCTGGGCGGCGCGGTTTGGTTTGGTTGGCTGCCCATTTTCGCAGCCGGCGGCGCAGGAGGAAGCGCGTGATGTGGACCACGCGAATAGGTGCGGCCCACCCATCTGGTGGATCAACATTTACCTCGCATAGTGTAACCAAGTCAAGCACGCTCACACGACGGCGCTGCCCGTGCCGTTGGCCGCCTTACGCTTCTTCATGACCGCCTCGGCGGCCGACGCAAGCGCGAGCGCGGGCGCCTGCAGGTCCAGCGACGGCGGGTTGCTGCCCTTGAGCGCGTCGATGAGCTCCTTCTGCACGTCAATCATCTCGCCCATCTTGCCCACGAGCTCCTGGAACCGCCGATCCATGAGCGCCACGAACTCGACCAGCAGCGTGTTGGCCGGCTCGCCGGCCGCCGCCGCCGCTGCCTCCGCCTCGACCGGCTCCTCTAGCACAGATGCTGGCCGTTTGTGCGGGTTGCTCGCCTCGGGCGTCCGCTGCGGCTGCGCGGCGGCCAACGGCGGAGCCTGAGCAGGGGTCTGTGGCGGCAGCCCCGCGTGCGCCGCCGGTGCCGGCGCGCTCGGCTGCGGCGGCTGTTTGGACAGCGTCCAGGCGACGTCGGCGGCCGTGCGCGCCTCACCGAGCAGCTCGGCCGAGTGTCCCGCCGCGTGCGCGGCCAGCTCAGCCATGCTCGCGCCAACGTCGTCGCGCCGCGCGGGCTCCGGCGGCGGCGGTATCTGCGTCTGGGCCGGCGCCGGCGGCAGCACGGGTGGCTGCAGCGCGCCTGGGTGCGTGGAGATGGCGCCGTCCGCCTTGATCTTGAAGCCGGGGCCGAGGTCCGCGGCCAGCTCCGGCGGCGCGGCCCCGCCACCGCCAGGCGAGCCGCCGGCCGGCGCGTCCTCGCGCGCGACCTCGAACCGCCGGCGGTGCTCGACCGAGTAGACCTCGCCCTGCTTGAGGTGCGCCTTGGTGAAGTGGATCTTGAACTTCTGCGTGCGCATCGTCTTCTCGCAGCCCGGGAACGTGCAGATGATGCCGTTCTTGTGCTTGTTGCCGACCATGTTGGCGCCAAGGGCGTGCGGGGCTGGAGCCGTTTGAACGGGGGTACGCGGTTACGCGCTTGGGCGAAAGTTACGGGCTGGCGCCGGCTTCCACGCGGAGAAGAAGGCGGAGAAGCGCGGCGGTCGCGGAAGGGGGACCCAATGTGGGTGGTTACACGATACCCACCCTGTACAAGAGCCATGAGAATCTCCCTCTACAAGAGTGCGACGCGCTGAACCCTTTTTTCCATCGAGGTACGGAAACAACTTCAACGTGCCGGCGCAATAGAGCGAGCAATCCGCCAAAGGAGCAATTTGCCAATGGAGCAATGGACCGACCTGCGTGCGCGCGGCCGCTAGCTGAAGTACGACGGTGCGATCGCGACGTCCTCGAGCACGTCGAGCTGCGCGCGAGAGAACTTGGTCTTGGTCTCTTGCCAGTTGTCCTGGTGCGTGCGGCGGAACTCGAGCAGCGTTTCCTTCACGGCCTTCTCGAGGAATGACACGGTCGGCGAGCGCAGCTTCTGCAAATACAGGAAGCGGCCGAGCTCCTCGAACAGCGGCGGGACGCACACCGGCGTCTCGTGCGGGAAGGCCAGCACGACTGCGCTCATGCCCAGCACGCTGCGAGTCATGCGCGCCTCGGTCGCGTGCAGCCGCGCGCGCGCCTGCGCCACCTCGTCCTCCGGCACGGTCGCATCCTTGGTGAGGCGCTCGAGGCGTCGCCGCTGCTTCGGCAGCTTGGTGCGCGCCTCAGCCGCCTCAGCCGACAGCCGCTCGCTCATGGCACGCACGGCCGCCTCGCTCTCGCTGTGCACCAGGCTGCGCAGCGCGAACTTGGCCATCGCCTGCACCTCGCGCTGCTCGTCCGTCAGGAGCGACGCGACCAGACCGTGCACGCGCTGCCTCTGCGCCGCGGTCATGGCGACCCAGTGGTAGAACGCGAAGGGCGACAGGAAGCGGATGACGGCGCCGCGCGTCTTCCACAGCGACGAGCGCGCTGCCGCCTCCAGCAGACCCAGCAGACCGTCCACCGAGCCGACCTCGTGCCGCGCCGCGCGCTGCGGGAGCGCGAACAGCCGCAGCGCCTTGGCCACCGCGTCCGCCGTCTGCTTCGCCTGCACCGCGACTTCCGCCTTCGGGTGGTTCTGCGACAGCAGCGCGACCGGGAGGAGCGGTGAGAGCACCGCGACCACGTCCGCGGCGTCTCCGAACTGCTGGCAGTTGTCCAGCCAGTGCATGGCCGTCTCCTTGGCGTGCAGTGCCACGCCGTCGTCCTCTTCCTCCCTCTCCTCCTCCATCGACTCGTCGCCTTGGCCGCGCGAGTCCGCTGACCAGTTCAGCGCCGTGGACGCCACCAGTTCGTTCAGCGGCGCGACCGACGGCTGCAGCAGCCGCGGCGACGAGAGCGCGTACACCCCAAGGAGGAAGAGCACGCGGCCGGCGCCTTGGCGGATGATCTTGTACTGGTGGGCCAGCGCGTGCGTCGCGACCACGGCCGCCAGCCGGCCACCCACCTGCGTCGCCAAGGCGCGGACGGCCTCCGAGCTGCCGGCCGCCGCCGCCTCGCCCAGCAGGTGCACCGCGACGACTTCGACGAGCGCGAGCCACTTGGCTTGGCGCGCGTAGTCCTCGGCCGCAGCACGCGCGAACGAGTCCTCGAGCTCGGCTAGCAGGTACGTCGCGAGCGGCTCGAGGCGCTGCAGCCGGGCCGCGCGGCGCTTGGGCGGGCGAGACGACAGGTACAGCACTTGCGACCACTGGTCGACGAGCACCACGCTGAGCGACGGGAGCACGGCGCGCAGGAGCGCGACCACCTTGGCCACATGATCCTCGACCTCGCGCTCGTCCTCGCTCTCGACCTTGACGAGCGCGTGCAGCACGCCGGCCGCGCAGTCTGCGAGCGTCGACAGCGCGGCCTGGCGGTCCTCGAGCGCGGCACCGGCGCCAATGTGCTCGGTCGCGAGCGCGCCGAGCGTGTCGACGACGCCGCTGGCGAAGAAGCGCGCGGGGCTGGCGACCACGAGGTTCTCTACGAGCTTGGCAGTCGCGAGGCTCACGTGCGCCATCCGGTCGCTCGACTGGTTCAGCAGCCGCACGGGCGAGAGGAAGGGGGACTTGGGGAACGCGTTGGCGCCGGCTGACAGGTGGCGCAGCATGTCGCCGACACCGAAGGACCAGTTGCTCGGAGCCGACTCGGCGTGCTGACCGTCTGCCGACGCTGCGAACCGGTTCGAGCTCTTGTAGTTGTCAAAGACGCATGCCACGACGTCGCCCAGCGTCTCGCCGGCGTACAGCAGCGCGTCGGCCGCGTTGCTCTCGCCCTCCCGCGCGAGCTTGCGGAGCTTGACGAGCAGACCCAGGAGCACGAGCGCGACCTGGCGGACAGGCAGCACGTCACTCCGCGTCTGGCGGATCACCAGGCGCCACAGATCCGCCGGCACGGGCCACGCCTCGGGCTGCAGGAACGGATACAGCATGACCAGGTGCATGAGCTGGAACTTCCAGTGCTCGGCAGCCCCGGGCTCGGCAGCAACCAGCTCCTGCAGCACCGAGCCGCTCTCCGCGCCGCCGCGCTGGTGCGCGCCAACGGATCGCCAGCTCGCGAGCAGCATCATGAAGTAGCCCTGCAGCTTGGCGTTGACCTTGGCCTTGCTCGCCTCGCCGTCCACGCGGCTCGCAATGAGCGCGTCGCTCTTGAGCAGGAGCCGGAGCACGCGGACCAGCAGGGCGTCGCGCCGGCCCCACAAGTTGCGACGCGCCAGAGTCAGCGTCAGCATGAAGACCACGCCCGACGCGGTTTCCTCGCGGAGCTCGGCGGCCGGCGCGCTGCCGCCGTCCGCGCCGTGCAGCGCGTCCACGAGGCTCGGGAGGCGCGCGTAGAGCCACCTGGCGTACAGCTCGTGCACGTCCTGCATCACCTGGGCGGCCTCGGCGCGCACAGGCTCGTAGGCGTGCTGGAGCAGACCCTCGACGTCGCCCAGCAAAGCCTCGTAGCCGCGCCTGGCGCCGCCAGCGGCCGCGTCCTGGAACATGGCGTTCGCGAGCGCAAAATGCTGCTGCACGCTGCGCGCCTCGGCGAACAAGCTCACCATCTCGACCTTGTCGTTGCGCGAGGCGACGACCAGCGGATCCTTGTAGCCACCGCCCTTCCTGCGCAGCGCCTTCTGGAATGCAAACGAGGCCTCGTCCAAGACCGCCTTGACCGCCAGGCGGCTCTGCTTCTCCTTCATCCGGAACTCACCGATCGCCCGACCGCGCCAGATGAGCAACTGGGCCATCACGCGCAGCAGCAGGCGCAGCAGCGGGATCTCCACCGTGCCACCGGCGCCTTCGTCGCGCCAGAACGCCACCAGCTCGTGCACGCGCGCCATCAGCATCGGCTTGAGCGCGACGAACCGCGCCAGCAGCTCGGCGTCGCCGCCAAGCGCGCGCGTCAACAACGGCATGGCGCCGCTCAGCAGCGCGCTCTCGCTCTCGAGCGACGCGCCGTCCACCAACACGCTCGCGGC
>JAADYC010000844.1:0-12673 GCA_023338135.1 Phytopythium kandeliae
AGTCGAGCACGCGCTGCATGTCATCCTCCAGTTGGTTCGACATGGTGCGGCGGTTGTGCGCAAGTCGGAAACAGCACGAGTGAGAGTGGCGAGGCTATTGATAACTTCGCGCCCGTGTCTGTTTCTCGCCACCACAGTCGTTGATAGGCGTGAGGTGATAAATAGCTGCGCGGCCGTGAAAGGCGCTCTTTGTGCTGCCACTCCTCGGCAAACTCAGCGCGAATGCTGTCGCAGTCGTTGCCAAGCATGCTGCATTAGTTCTCATCGTGGCTCTCCGATCTACCCTGGGGTACTATTGGATCCCTTGATTTATGTATTGAATAGTCGAAGTGCACGGCCAGCCAACAGCCGCTACAACACCATGAGCAGGAGCAGCGAAGAAGGCGCTAGCGAGCAGGAGACGGCGGCGGCGCTGCAGCGCTACAGCGCGTTCGTGGACGAGGTACTCAAACCGCAGCTCCAGCAGGCGCTCGCGCGGCGGGACGCGGTCGCGCGCGAGGCGAGTGAGTACCAGGAGCTGCGCGCGCTGCTGGACGAGCTGCAGGCGTGCGCCGACGCGCAGCGGCCGCTCAAGACGCTCGTGGACCTGGGCGAGGGCTTCCGCGTGCGCGCCAAGGTCAAGGACACGCGCATGGTCACGGTGGATGTCGGGCTCAACTTCCACGTGGAGATGACAGTCCCGGAGGCCAGGGCGTTCGTCGCGCGCCACCTCGAGCACCTCGCCGAGTACGTCGATTGGCCATTGGAGACCCGTCGCTCGAGACGCGCGGTCGGCTTCAAGCAGACAGACCGCGTCCTGTGTGCCTGTTTGCTTGCCTGTCTGTCTGTCTGTCTGTGCGCTTGCGTGTGCTGATGCTGTGGATGCCGTGGTCGTGGACGTTGACCACCCGGCAGGAAGCAGAGCGAGTGGCAGACCAAGGCGCGAGAGGTCTCGGAGCACGTCAACCTGGTGCTCGATGCCATCCAGAAACTTGCGATGCTTCAGTGACCAATGCGCTCAATTGTCCGCCACCAGTTGACGGAGCAGTGCGCTAGCGCGCGTCCGATTCGCATGGCATCCGTTTCCTCTTGGCGCAGTATATATAGCCGCCGACGCGGTTGCGAGAGCGCGGATCCTTCATCCTCGTCAGTTCGTAGACGCGCTTGCGCTGCCAGCGCCACAGGGGCCGCACGCAAATGTCCCGCTACGCGCTTCCCGACCCAACGGGGTCGCCTAATTCCCACTCGGTGTCGCCCGCGCCGCGCTTGTCGCTCAAGCAGGAGCCGCAGTTCGCGCTCCCGCTGGCGTACCCGACTCCGAAACGAGCGCTGAGCCTGTCGCCGAACCAGCAAGCAGTCAGCCGGTCGCCGGTGCCAGGCGCCGTGAATTCGCTCTACCCTTCCAGTGGCACGGCGGTGGCGCGGTCGTGGTCTCTGTCGTTGAGCGGCGGCGACAATCGCTCGCATGCAAGACCGACGACCGCCGTGGCGCTCGGATCCACGACAATGCTGGACGCTCTGACAGGAAGCGCGTCGTCTCCGCAACTGGCCGCCGGCGCTGCGTCGCGGCTCCAACAACGACCGGAGAGCGCTGCAGTCGCCCCCATCGCCTTGAACTCGTCGTCGCCAATGACTGCCAAGCAGGCGAAGAGAGCCATCGCGCCGCTCCAGGCGTTCGCAGACGCGCCTGCCGCCCCAGCGCTGCGCTGCGCCGGCTGCGGCGCGCCGGCTGACATGTGTCTGTCGTGCTTCTCAGTCTTCAAGCAGCGCGATGGCGCCAAGCTCAAGGCCGAGCTCGTGCGGTCGGTGGACTCGCTGCTGGCCAAGGCCTCGGCGCGCGCGCAGACTCATGCGAGCCTCGTGGCGCGCGAATGGATCTTCAACCTCTGGCGAGCTGCGGCGCGCGCCGCGAAGCGGCGGAGAGCCGTGGCGGAGAGCTCTGCGCGCCGGCTGCGGCTGCGCCGGCAGTGGGCGGCGTGGCAGCGCTTCGTCTTCGAGCAGCGGGTTCTCGGCGCCATGCTGTACGCCGAGAACCAGCAGGCAGTGACCCGCGACAAGGCGCGCGAGATCGCCCAGCTGCACGGCGACGTGTTCGAGCAGCGCGCGGATGCTAATGTGCGCGTGCAGCTACTTCAGGATGAGCTCAGCGCGCAGGAGCTTCGACTCGCCGGGGTGCGGGAGATCCTCGCGGGCAAAGACCAAGAGCTGCTAGCCATGCGCAAGGAGCTGCGCGACACGCGCGCTGAGGTGACCGCGCTCGAGGCGCAGGTCATCGATCCGCGCGAGCTCGAGCGTCTGCGCGTGGAGAGCGTCGACTACAAGAAGATGTGCTTCGCGCTGCTTGGCGCGCTCTTCCAGCAGATGGACGCGCAGGTCGAGCTACTCGTGTCGAGCGAGGGCCGCTACAACCTCGCACAGGTCTTCTCCAAGGACATGGTGCAGGCCATGGACAAGCCGGAGAACCCCGCCTTCTACAACCCGCTGGCCGACATGGAGACTGCTTGTGCGTGCTCCGATGCAGACGCTAGCGGCCATGGCGGCGGCAGCAGCAGCCACAGTAGCTCCTCGACGTCCTCCTTCCTGGCGTATGAGGCGTCGGTGGACCGCGCCGACAAGCTCGTCATGCAGTGGGCCAACTGGATGGTGGCAAAGCAGCCGTCCGAGTGGCTCGCGGCCCCCAAGATGGTCAACCTGCACTCGAGCTTGAGCGACGGGCGAGTGCTCGGTGTGCTCACCAAGCAGTTGCACGCGGCCATGAGCCGTGTGCGCGTGAAGCGGCAAGCGGCCGGCGCCGGCGGGCCGGCCACCATCTCCAAGCTCGAGGCCTCGTCCGTGCTGCGCGAGAACGGCGAGGATCTGACCGAGATCGCCATGGAGCGGTACCTGGAGCGCATGCGCAGCGAGCCGTCGGCGGAGAAACGGCTCGAGCTCATGATCAACACGGTCGGACAGGCGCTTTGGCTGCCGCTCGGCTTGCTCAACGCGCGCGACATCCTCGCGGGAGACGCCGAGTTCAACTTCGCCGCGCTCGCCTACATGTTCTGCACCTGCACGCCGCCGGTCGACGACGGGAATGTCGCGACGTACGGAGAGCTCAAGCTGCAGCTCGGCGTTGTGAGGGACCGCTGGCGGGAGCTCCGGGATGGCGAAGGCGCCGCTGCTTCCGGGTCGACCAGTCGGCTAGGGAGCGGCGGTGCTCCCGCGTCAGGGGCGAACGGTGAGGGCGACGTGTCTCTGAGCGCCAAGATGAAGCTCGCGCTGTCGCTCACGCTCGAGCTCAAGAAGCGCGTCGACCTGGAGGACGCGCGCGCGCACGAGGGCCACGTGCAGTGGGTCAAGGCGGCGCGCATCATCATGCGCAAGTGCTTCGCGTCGTACGCGCGGCTGGCGCGTGGACAGGTCGGCGTGTTGGCCAAACTCGAGGCGGCGCGCGGCGACGCCAACGAGGCGTTCGGCAAGATCCCGAAGCACCGGATCCAAGATCTCGCGCTGCCCTACGAGGACTTTGCATGGGAGAGCAAGCTGCTGCAGACGTACCTCGTGACCGTCTACTGCGACCTCGCGCGCATCTACCGCGGCTACGCGACCCGCCACGGCGGCACGAACGACACCATCACTATCGCAGACCTGACGCAGCTGCTGTACGAGTGCCGCGTGCTCGAAGGCGGCATGGGCGAGCCCGACCTGCACACGATTCTGCGCCGCGTCGATCCCAAGTTGGTACGTCCTCTGAGGTCTACGAGCGTCGTGGTGGACGAAGGCTGGATCTCTCACCGCTTTTCGCGATGAATCGGCCAGACCGCCATCAATCCGCACCGACCGCTGCCGCCGCTCGAGTTCCTCGAGACGCTGATCCGCGTCGCGCGCCGCAAGTACCCGGCCGAGTACGAGCGGAGACGAGCGACTCTTGTCTGTCGCTCGACGTGGCGCGCTCTCTCGCTCGCACTGACGCCGTCGCTGCTGGGGACAGGACGCACCGCGTGACGCTGTCCGAGGCCTTTTGCCTGCTCGTGGACAACAGCGTGCTGCCGTTCGCCTTCCGCGCGGACGCCGACCTGTTCCGTAAGCAGCTCGAGGAGCCGTCGATCCGGCGGCTCGGCATCAAGTACGCCGACGCGCTCAAGGAGATGTATGCCAAGTACGCGGTGGAGGATCCCAAGCAGAAGCGCCGCAAGGCGCGCATGACAGCCTTCACCTTCAGCCAGTGCATGCTCGACAAGGGCGTGCTCGACATGGCGCTCAACAGCGACAAGGTGCTCGGCATCGTCCAGAAGGCCACGCGCAACACGACCGACTCGGCGACGGGACCGGCGGCGGCGGTCGTCGGACGCACTCGGGAGGACGAAGAGATGTCGTACCCAGAGTTCGAGGAGGCGCTCATCGCGATCGCGTGCCACAAGTTCCCGGACCCGTACGCGTCTCTCGAGAGCCGCGCCGAGAAGTTCTTCTCTATCTACATCCGCGAGCGCCGCGAGTAGCGAGAGAGAGAGAGAGCGATAGAGAGAGAGAGAGAGAGAGAGAGCGGGGCGCCGTGTGCTCCTGGTTGTGTGCGGCACGGCGCCGTCAGCACTGGCGACCCGCGCTAAAAGATAACGTTGGACTGCATCTTCGAGTTAGTCGATCCTATCTTGGCACTGTCACCGACCGTGGGTGATGCGCGCTAGCTATGCCGCGACCTTGGCGCTGCTCTACTCGGTCGCGACAGCCGTGTCGGCCTCGTCAGAGACCTCGACCGCTTCGACCGGGGTCGTCGTCGTGGCCGTGGTCGTCGTCGTGGCCGCCGTGTCGACGTCCGACGCCTTGGTCGTCGCGTCCGTGAGGTCGCTGCGCCAGTTCTCCTTGAACCCGCGAGTGCCATCGGGACCCGTGGCCATCCGCGACGCGACCATCGCGTTCACGCCGACTTGGCGCATGGCCTGCAGCAGCGTCGAGTTGACTGAGCGAGCCTCCCGTCTAGACGACGGCTGCTCCTCCTCCGACGAGCTGATGCGGAGCACGCTCGTGGCCAGGCCGAACGTCGACGTCTCCTCGCTCGCGCTCGCTGCTTCTTCCGCCGCCTCCTCCGTCGCCGGCGCCTTCTTCTTCTTCGACAACAGCGCAGCGGGTCTGTATGAGAACTCGACGCGGTCTCCCTCGCTGAGGATGTCGCCGCGCAAGACGCTGCGAGCATGGTAGCGCGCCTCCAGAGCGTCCTCGCCGTCGGCTCGGATGGTTCCACCGAGGTCCTCTGAAACCGCCACGACAACGCCCTGCATGGCGTGGGACGCAAGGATCTGGATCTTGGTGGCGCGCATACCCTTCGCAGTCGCCAGCGGCAAGAACTCCACTTCGTCTCCTTCACGCAAGATCGCGGTTTGGTCGCTAACGTCTTGGATGTGGTAGAAGAACGTGCTCTTCTCCGCCTTCTTCTTGTCCCCAGGCTTACGTTCGGCCTTCTTCACGGGCTTGTCTTCCGCTGCCTTGGATCCCTCCTCACCTTGCGCGTTTGAGCCTTCATTGGCTTCCGCGTCACCCTCCGCCTCCGCCTCGTCCTCGCCCTCTTGCTCTTCCTCGTCAGCATCCACATCATCCTTGTCTTCGTCACTGCTCCCTTCGGACGCGGCACAGATCTTGCCGACTGTGCTCGCTGGCTTGTTGTTCGGCAGCTTGCTGAAGCGAGCGCCACCCTTCAAGCGATTCAGGATGCTCGCGCGCATAACGACGCCACGGATAGGCTGCATCTCGACTTCCTTGATGGTTCCAGCCGGAACGACCGCGATACCCACGGCGCGAGATTTCTTCTTCTTGTCGTCGTAGCTGAGAGTATACTGGACTTCCATGCCCTCCTTGAGCTCGTCTACGCGCTGACCCGACACAATGGCGTTAATGTGGAAAAATACGTTCTCCTCGACGCCCTGGCCCTTATTGGCCGGTCGGATGAAGCCAAAGCCCTCGCTCTTGACCAAAGTGATGAACCCCTCCGCCTTGGCGGCCTCCGTCTTGCCCGACTCCTTCCCGTCGCCCACCTTCTTCTGCGACGGACTCGCAGCTTTCACGCACGCGACAGCCTTGCAGACCAACTGCTTAGTTCGCTTGGAGAGCGCGAGCTGGAACTTCACTTGGTCGCCAATGTGAGGGTCGTAGCGAACATCAGACACATCCTCCATCCTGAACTCGACTTCCGACTCGGGAATAGGAGCCTGCTTCGCCGCAATATCTGCAGCCAAGAGCTTGCTCTTTGCCACAACCGCCAGGCGCCGGTTCTGCTTCTCTCCGGCGCTCTCGTGGGTGATGCCGAGCCATTCGCAATACTCGTGGATCATGGCGCGCTCGAACTTGGACAGCGCTGCTGAGAACTCGAAGCGGACCTCCTCGTCTTCCTTCACTTCACTCGGGTCGGTGGCGATGAACGTCGCGTCCACCTGCTGCTTGAGTTCCGGAAGCAAGTCGATCGGCATCTTTCCGTCCGGCAATTTGAATTGGATGCGACCATGATGGCCCTTCTGCAGCAACTTGACGTGGCCACCACGACTGTTGGTGGCGTTCGAGCGCTTGGACGGCACCACAGTCACCTCGCCATGGGCTTCTTCGACGACAGTCGTCTCCCACTGAACGCTCCCATGCGGCAAGATCACTATCCGTGTCGCACGCGCGCTATCAGGTTTCGACGAGTCCACGCTCACGTCGAACGACACTTCTGTGCCAACGCGGAAGTCGTTGCGTACCGTCATCACGTCCGAGAACCGGAAGTACGCATCCGACGCGCGCTCAGCGCACTTGATGAAACCAAACTCGTCCTTCATCGTTGCGATCACGCCCGTTTCTCGGTGCTTCGGGTTCAGCTCCAGGACGCGGATGTGCACAGCCTTGTGCTTCCCTGTTCGCTTGTCCAGGACCTCGTCGAAGACTACTCGGTCGCCGCTGGCAGGCATATAGCTCATGTCTTCCGTGTCAGAAAGACGGAACGACAGCGTCACCTTCTTCTTTCGCTTCAGCGTGCCCTTCTTCTTCTTTGACTCTTTCGGATCCTCTTCACCGGTAGCAGCTTCCGCGCTCTCGTCAGCGGGAGACACAACCGGTTCTGTGGGAATCGACTCCGGAAGCGTGATGATGCCGAGGATCTCCGGCCCGTTCCGCGGCTCCTTCGGCACCTTGGTCACTTTCCCCTCAACGTCCGATCGAATGAGGTCCTCAAAGGAGACAGTACCCGACGGCACCTTCTGCACTCGCAGGGCTGTCATGCGCGGTCGAGATCGGCTCGACTCGTCTTCCGGCTCCTCGTATACGAAGAACGATACTTCGTCGCCTTCGCGTAGAATGCTCTTTGATGGTCGCTGGTTTGAAGATCGCTGCTGCTGCTTCTCCTCATTTGGAGCCGGAGCATTCTCACTGTCCCCGCTCGTCGGCTGAGCATCTGACGAGGGCTCGCGGATCTCATGGAATGGGAAGTAGATGTCTTCTTGGCGGTCGCAGCACTTGATGAAGCCACCGCCTGCCTTGATGCGGTCGACAATGCCAAACTCGCGCACCATCGACTCAAGCTTCTGCTCGATCTCCCTGTCCATTTTCTCCCTAGCCGACAGCGTAACGGTCAGATCGACCGCGCGCTTTATGCCCGTCTTGCGATGCGTCGCAATACGGAAGCGCACTTCGTCTCCAAAGTGCGGGACCTTGGTCTGGTGCCGGCCTCCCTTCTTTCGAGCGTCGCCCTCCTCGTTCTTGTCCTCCTTGTCTTCGTTATGCGCGTTCGCGACACTCTCGCTGTTGAAGCGAACAAACTCTTTCCGGGCAATGGGTGGCTCGTGGACTGAAGTATCCGCCGCGTCGGCGGCTTCCTTGCCGTCCTTGTCCGCACCCGCAGGCGTATCCGCCACGTCCGAGTCCTTCTTCTCCTCCGCTCCTGTCTCCGTAGGTGTCGAGTCAGAAGGGTGGGAAACCTCAATGAGTCCGTGGCCCTCCTCCCGTCGCGAGTCGTTGAACGACGAGCCGTAGCCTCCTCGAGGCACTCCCTTTGTCACCACGCCGTCGAACACCTGGTCCGAGACCTGTCATGGACACGCGGGACGAGCGAGACGTATGAGCACATGCATCCCAGTCGCCCAAGCACCACCAAAGGCAGGCATCGGACAACCACGTACATCCTCCATGATGATCGTGCCCTTGGGTAGAACCACGAGCTGCACCGCCAAGTCCTTCTGTGAGCGCTGGTTGAACTTGACGCGGAACTCGACCTCGTCGCCTAGCTGTATGTCCATTGGCGCCTCCGTCACGTGGAAGAACAGGTCTCCCTCACGGTCCATGCAGCCGACGAAGCCAAAGTTCTCGCGCATGGACACCACGAAGCCGCGCTCGACGGGCATCGGCGGCCCGCGCCGGTCCTGACGGCCGTAGCCATCCGCATCGCGACCGCGTGGCGGGAGGTCCGCATTGCGCTCCCACCGACCGCCAGCACTCCGGTCCGCGCGGCCGCCCTCCATCACCGGCCGGTCTCCGCGGTCGAAGCGGCCGCCGCTGCGGTCGAAGCGACCTCCTCCCCTCGCGTCTGCGCCGTCGTCATCTCGTCCCGCGCTGCCGGAGCGGAACATGGCGCCTGATCTCTCAGCCTCTGCCTCTCGCGAGCGATCTTTGCGCTCCCTCCCTGCTTCCTTCTCTCCGCGCCTTCTTCGCGCTTTGCGCCAACAGCCAGCGTCTTTTTCTCGCGCGAGTGGATGTGAATGCCTTTTGACGCACGGCCTTGAGTGACGGGCACTAATACGAAGAGTGACAGGCACAAACCCGGGGGGATGCGTGCGGAACTGCCTTACAGCATGCTGGCCGTGAAACCTCGGAAAACGAACTGTAGCCATCTCCAGTCTTCAGCCACGCGCTCGCTCGCTCGCTCACTCGCTCTCGTCCTGAGTTCCTCGCTTGAAAGGCTTGGACTCGGACGCTCGAGCGGTACGATAAGCGGACCATGTGTCCGCCCATCCATCGACAACAGTCTAGGCAGGCGCGGCTTCCACTCGGGCAGTTCACTCGCGCACTCACTCGCTCGCTACGGACTGGGCTGTCTGCACCAACGACCGCGAGTCCAGCCCACTGCTGGGGTCAACAGCTCCTCGTTCTCTCTTGCTAAATGCAAACATTAGACCCGCTACAGCACATAAGGGCGACTCCACGTCCTCCGTGGTGGCCCTCGCCTCACGCTGCTGCCTGCCGGCTCGATCTAATCACGCGACGGTAAACACACACAGCCCGCCACTGACCGTGACGACGCGACGGACGGACCTGCCGCCACAGCTTCGCACCAAGACGCAAGCCACAGCCCGCGCCACCGGCGAAGTTGACCGGGATCCTGCGTGCGCGCCTCCAAGTCTCCGGCGGGCGATCATGCCACTTCACGCGCCGGCTCGCCCGCTTCTTGTCGACTGTCCACGCTCGGCGCCGCCGATTTGCTGCTCTCGCCGCCTGTGCTTTGCCTCGAGTCCGCGTGGATGCCGCTGGACGCGCTCGCCGGCGTCTTACTGCTCGGCGCCTCCTCGACGGCGGGCGTGACGGGCGTGACGGGCGTGGTGCTTTCCAACGCCGCCGCCGCGCCATTGGTGGCGCTCCCACGCCTACTGGCTGTGCCGCTCGAGGCCGCGTCGTCCTCGCTGGCGTCCGGGTGGAAGGCCTTCATCTCGTCCCAGATGAGCTGCTGCAGCACGGGCTTGGTGAGCTTCTCGTTCTCAAAGTCGAAGACGAAGCTCGAGTCGGCGACCGTCTCGTCCTCCTTGTTGCGGATCGACGCCAGGTACGGGTGCGCGAGCGCGTCGTCGATGCTGATGCGCTTGTTCGGGTCAATCACGAGCATCTTCTCGAGCAGGTCGAGCGCGTCGGGCGCCGCCTCCGAGAACATCTGCGCCAGCGGCTTGGTCGGATTCGGCCCGCGCTTGTGGAACTCCGTGTTCATGAACTTCTTGGCGCGCGCGTTGGTGAGGAAGTAGAGCTCCTGCTCGCTCGGCGCGCCGAGCGCGTTCATGATGAGGTGCAGCTGGTCAATGTAGTCCTGGCCCGGGAAGAGCGGTTTGCGCGACATCATCTCGGCGAAGATGCAGCCCATGGACCAGACGTCCACCTCGCGCGTGTACTTCATGCAGCCGAGCATGATCTCCGGCGCGCGGTACCAGCGCGTGACGACGTACTCGGTCAGCTCGAGCTCCTCCTCGGGGAAGATCCCGCGCGCGAGCCCAAAGTCGCAGATCTTGAGCTCGCAGTTGGCGTTGACGAGGATATTGGAGGGCTTCAGGTCGCGGTGGATCACGTTGGCCGAGTGCACGTACTTCATGGCGCAGAGCATCTGGTACATGAAGAAGGCGATGTGCTCGTCCGAGAGCGCGTGGCGCGAGTAAATGACGCGGTGCAGGTCCGTGGCCATGAGCTCCGAGCAAATGTATACGTCCTCGAACTTGGCGAGCGACACGGGCTCGAGGATGTCCTCGACGCCGAGCACGCACTTGTGGCGCAGGTGGCGCATGAGCTTGATCTCGCGCACGATGCGCTTGGCGTCCGTGAGGTCGTCGAAGGCGCGCTGGATGTTCTTGATGGCCACGGCCTTGCCCGAGCGCGTGTCCGTGGCCGAGATGACGACTCCGTAGGCGCCCGAGCCGATCGTCTTGACGTACTCGTAGTACGTCGGCACCTCGAAGCGCGTGTTGGACGTGAGGAAGCACTGCGTGCCCGCGCGCGTGGCCGGCAGGTACTTGGGCTTGTTGGCGGCGTTGGCCGCCGCCGCCGCCTCGTCGGCGCGCTGCTTGTCGCGCAGCTTCTTGGCGGCCTCGGCGCGCGAGCGCTCCTCGCGCTCCTTGTCCTCGGTCGCCTGCTGCCCGTACATGACGAACGACCCGTCGCGCGACGGCACCATGGCGTGGTTCCAGCGCACGGCCTCCTGCAGCGCGCCGCGCCAGCGCTGGCACGCGCGCTCGTCCTCGGCCTCGAGCACGAGCGCCTTACCCGGCCAGCGCAACTCGAGCCGCGTCGGGTGCTTGGCGCTCGCCGGCGCGAGCGCGTGGCCCGGGCCGATGGGCGTCTCGGCGCACAGCGTGAGCGACTCCTTGCTCGTGTAGTAGCCCAGCGTCATGTGCCGCTCCTCGAGCCGCAGGATGAAGTACCGCCGGTTCCAGCGCTTGAAGCGCGCGCCTTGCTTGAGCAGGTAGCCCTCCTGGATCACGTCGGCCGACCGGAAGACGGCCGGCGTGCTGCTCGCGCTCGCGCGCGGCGCCGCCGCCTTGCCGTGCAGCCACATGGAGAAGACCGACCGGTTCTTCGTCACGTACACGCCGTCGCCGCTCTTGGCCGCCGGCGCGCCCGCCTCGCTGCGCCGCGCGGCGCTCATGCCGCCGCCTGCCGCCGCCGATGCCGCTGCTGCGACGCGGATCGAGCCGGTGGGACGCGGGGGAGAAACAGACAAGCCGGCAAACGGTCACCGCCGCGGCGCCGACCGGCGATCACTTTAGAAAGTCGTCGGCGCGGTACATACAGACGCTTCGTGCGCTGTGCCACGTGGGAAGAGACAGCTGCTTACAACGCGCGTCGCCGCATCACTCTATACAGGCTCTCGTTCCTCTATCGCAACCTATAAAATCATGGGAGCAACGCACGCGTTTAAAGAGATCTACGTATTGGTGCAGGCCAGCAACGGGGAGGACTCTGGGGTGGCACACACCACGAGCCGCTTCAACGCGTTCCAGCCACGTCGCTCTCGTCGCGCACCGCCAGGCTCGCGGCCTCCTTGCGGCCGCCCACGCCGCTGGCTCCGTGTACAAATCGCATGCATTCACTGACTCTGTCGACCGCACGACCGGTCGATCGAGGACGCACTGCGCCGCGCTGCGCTACGCAATGAGGTCGGCGCGCCGGCTGTCCATTCGCCGGCAGGCAGGCAGGCAGGCAGGCAGGCAGGCAGGCAGGCAGCTCATACCGACTGCTCTCGATCCATCACGGAGCATCCTGGAACACGCCGCGCGCGACGCCCTGCTCCTCGGCCTGCTGGCCCGCGAAGTAGTTGAAGATCTGCTCGAGCGTCGTCTGGCTCACGCTGTACTCGCGAATGTGCATCTTGGCGCGCACCTCCTCGATCAGAGCGAACACCTTCGACAGCTTGAGCTCCTCGCTCGAGCCGCGCAGCTTGAACCGGCAAAAGTCGTTCTGCCGCTCCATGACCATCACGCCGCCGTGGCTGAACGCGTACATCAGGAAGCTGTGCAGCGCGTCGAACCGCGTCTCCTCCACGCACCACGACAGGAACGCCGGGCCGCGGATAAAGCCGTCGCGCTCCAGCGACGCCGAGAGGCTGTAGCCCGTCGGGTGCGATGCAGACACGCGCTGCGCAAGCTCGGCGTTGCCAAAGGACCGGCACTTGTCCTCGAGATCGGTGGCCGTCACCACTGCGTTCGCGGCGTCGAAGTGCTGGCGAAGCAGCTCGTCGATCTCGTGCTGGTCTGGCGCGTTCAGCTTCACATCGAACACAAGTCCGTCGCCGAAGCGAGACTTGAGGTGCTGAACGCTGCCGAGACAACGCAGACGACCGCCCACCATGATGCCCACGCGCGAGCACAGCGCCTCCGACTCCTCCATACTGTGCGTCGTCAGCACGATCGTCGACGACTTGCTGCGCGTCGAGATGCCCGCGATCACGTCCCACATGAAGCGGCGAGACACGGGGTCCATGCCGGTGGACGGCTCGTCCAGGAAGATG
>JAADYC010000845.1:0-12672 GCA_023338135.1 Phytopythium kandeliae
GTCCATTGCAGCAACAGTGCATCCTTCCGTGCGATGTTCGTGGAGCCACTGAACCACCTCGAGGTGTCCATTCGCTGCAGCCTCGCCCATTGCAGAAGTCGTGCATCCTTCAGTTCGATGACGGTGTAACCATTGCACGACCTCCAAGTGGTTGTGCTTTGCTGCTCCGTCCATCGCGCTTGCTGAACACATAGTATGAGGTTTCGTGTGCTGGTTCGTGCCGAAGAAAGCAAAGACTGAAAGAAATCCGTCACTCGGACGCCGGTTATCTAGCCACTTTACGATGTCAAGATTGCCATCTGCTGCCGCGCCATCCATCGCACCGCAGGAGAAACCTTCAAACCGATTCGCGTACAGCCACTTCATGACGTCGAGACGACCAGCTGTAGCAGCCATGTCCATGGCAGTTGCAGTCCATATCGGATTCCTTCTCCACCAAGCAGCGCGCGGCGGTCTAACGTTATTCTCGTGCAGCCACTCGAGAATGTGGAGGTGTCCATTCGCTGCTGCGTTGTCGACAACTTCAGCCGACACCGACGAGCCGTTCGCAAGTAGCAGCTTGACCACACCCAGCTCTCCGTGCGATGCCGCGCTACCAATACGGACAGAAGATAAAGAGGTCTCCCACAGACGCATCATGAAGTCGGAAGCGTTGTAACGGCCGTGCTCCGCCGACATTGTGCCGTCTGTCCATCCGACGCGGTCTTGGATCGCTCTGAGCAACAGGATCACTTTAGCATCGTTCAACTTGTCAACGCCACCGAAGCCACCGATATTTTGTGGTCGAAGATATGCTGCTGTGTTGTCGTCGAGCCATTCAGCAATTCTCTACCGACTTGTGCCTTGAAGCCTCTGACGACGTCGACCCTACGTGAGATGAGACGGCTCCGGCCTCATTGTGAGTCTCGCGCGATCGTGTCGCACGCCTAGCGTTGGCAGGGAACTGATCCACATCTGTGAAGCGATTGCTGCGATGAGCGACGCGCAAGTCCGTGCATACAATTGGTGTGTTGTGTTGAGTTTGCTAAACTACGCATACCCGAGATCCCAGTCCAGTGCATGGCAGCCATGCTATCAGGCTGACCGAGCGCTGCAGCACGACACATTGACCTTGAACGGACCCTTGATCATGTGCGTGATGCCGATCTCGTACGTCAAGTTCCACGGATTCTCGACTGTCTTGAACTCGAAGCGGCTCAGCAGCACCGCAAGCGCGATCTTCATCTCCATCATGGCCATGTTTCGTCCAGGGCACATGCGGCGGCCGGCAGCGAACGTGAACGCCTCCATGGGCGAGATCGTGCGCAAACTCTTCGTCTTGGTATCGATCCAACGCTCCGGCTTGAACTCAGCGCAGTCCTCTCCCCATACCGTAGACTGGCGCGCCGACGCGTAAATGGTCATCGTCACGCGCGACCCCTTCTTGATGTGCGTTCCGTCGCTGAGCACGGTGTCTACAACTGCAGTGCGTCCTGACGATGGCGCGGGGGCGTTGAGGCGGAGGTTTTCGCGAATCGCGGCGTCCAGGTACACGAGTGGCTTGAGCTCTTCGACAGTCGGGACCGAGGCGGTCGTGAACAAACTCGGCACGTTTTCTTTCATCTCTGCGCGGATCTTCTTGAGCACCTCCGGGTAGCGATTCATCATGACGATGAACCAACCCATGGCCACGGACGTCGTGTCTTTGCCGGCGAAGATGAAGTTGATGGCCATGTCGCGGATGAACTCGAGCTCGACCTTCTGGTCCCCGCCCGAGATCTCTTCGCGGTCGTTGGCCGTGCTCGTCGACAAGAAGAGCGACACGAGGTCCTTCGGTGGTGGATCGTTGGTCCCCCGGCGCTCTTTGGCAGCGATCGAGTCAGCGATGACCTTGTACGTGAAGTCGTTGACGGTCTTCATCCGTTGGCGCATGACGCCCTCGTTGCCGATGCCGAACATGCGCTTGAAGCGCCAGAGCCACCCGGGGAGCTGGAAGCGCAGCCCAGTGACCTGAGAGACGGTCGCAAACGCCTCGATGAACTCGTGCGTTTGGCCGTCCAGACCCGTCTCGAGGCAGTGGAGATCGACACCGAAGCCAATCTTGGCGAACACGTCGCTCGTGAAGTGCATCAGCTCCCGCTTGAGACTCACCGCGCTCTCTCCGCGAGCGATGTAGGCGTCCAGCACGTCGCTGAGAGCCGCCGTCTTCTCTCGCACGACCTCGTGCATGACCTCCTGCATCATCTTCATGGAGAAGAGGTGGCTCGAGACCTTGCGCTGGAAGAACCAGTCGCGGCCGTCGGTCGCGATGATTCCGCGGCCGAGGAAGTCGCCCGTGACAGCCTGCGAGTCGGTCCCGCGCGGAAAGTTCTCCACTTGGCGCTTCACAATGTCCTCGAAGTTGTCAGGAGACGTCAGCACGACGGTCGGCGACCGGCCGACGACCGTCATGAGCCACGGGCGGCCGTTGACGCGCGCGCTCTGCTCCGCCAGCCAGTCGTGCAGTCGGTGGCGCTGGTACTTGACCGTGTCCAGCGTGTTGCCTAGCACTGGGAGCGTCGACTCGGGCACGGGCAGAGCCGTCTTCGAGTCGCTCCGCGATCGCTGGAGGAGCTGGTGGACTGCGAACACCACAACGACCGTGGCCGCAATGGCGACGCCATTCGCCAGCTTGCCGTCGTCGCTCTGCACAAGCGCGGACGCCCAGCGATCCATCACCTCGCTGACGCTCAGCATCCTCCTCGTGGCCGCACTACTACTTGCGGGGCTGGCGGCAAAAGAGAGAATGCGCTGCCGGACCGACCGATGGGCTCATGCGGCCGCTCGACGAACCGCCGCCTCGGGGACGGCAGAGGCGAGGCGAGGCGCCAAGCGAGTACTGTTGCGCATGAGATCTCCCATCCATTCGCCACCCATTTCCCGGCGGGTCGGAGGGTGCGAATCATGGCGGTGCTGGCAGTAGTAGCGGCCGCATCCTCCACATCCTCCGCATCCTCCGCGTTCAACGAGGCGACGGAGGGATCCTGCGACATACGGCGACGAGATTTTTACCGGCGAGCAACGCACGGAGCGGTCGATCTTGAGCAGGCGAGCAGGCGAGCAGGCGAGCAGGCGAGCGGGTGGACGGACGCGTCGGCAATGATCGGATACGTCTGAAGAAGCAGAAGCACGAGGCGAGGCGAGAAGGACCCATTGGCGCTCGGCAGGGGAGCTGCTGACGTTGAAGCTGACGAATAACTTGGATAGAGTATGGTAGTCGATCTGGCGGTTGGAGCGGTTTCTACTTGCAATTTGTAAGTCCAGAACGCGGCCTTTTTCGCCGCAGTAAGGCATCCATTTGATGACGGTACACTTTCTGCGCGATCACCGCAGGAATGCGTAGTTGTCTGCGGATGATGCGACAGCAGATCAACGATGTATAGTTTGTGTATCTAGTGGATACTGCCTGTCTCGAATAGTTGGCTCAACTAATGACAGTGAAGATCTCCACTCTCTCACCACGTCGGAAAGTTCACTCCGTCCGACGTGCGCGCTGCTTGAGAAATCGGTATCATACAGCATAAATTGAACCCATCGCTGCCTACCGCAGCCCCTCAGTCTCGGCGAGCCACCGCGCGACGAACGGGTCGCTGCCGCCCGCACTGCGCGCGGAGCCGCTCTCGGCCATCTCGAGCCGCCGCGTGCGCGCGAAGCTCGCGAAGCGCGTCGGGTAGAACTGCCGCAGCCACTGCAGCACCTCGAGGTGGCCGGCCTCGGCCGCCTTGACGGCCGCCGACGCGCTGCAGCCCTCGCGGCGCTCGCGGCGCAGGAAGCGCAGCACGTCCAAGTGGCCCGCGCCCGCCGCGTCGTCCATGGCGCGCACGGTGCAGCCCTCCTTCCGGTGGAGGTGCAGCCACTGCACGACCTCGAGGTGTCCGCGGCCGGCGGCCTCGTCCATGGCCGACATGGTGCAGCCCTCGTCGCGGTTCGCGTGCAGCCACTGCACGACCGCGAGGTGTCCGTTGCCGGCGGCCCAGTCCATGGCGTTCACGGTGCACCCGTCGCGTCGGTGGGCGTGCAGCCACTCGACCGTCTCGAGATGTCCGCTGCCAGCCGCGCTGTCCATGACGTAGCGCGTCCACGAGCGCGCGTCCGGAAGGTTCGCGGCGTGGAACCACTGCAAGACGCGCACGTGGCCCTTCGACGCGGCCTCGCACAGCGCCGGCGCGTAGTCGAACTTGCTCGCGAAGAGCCGGTCGCCGAAGCGCGCGTGTAGCCACTGCATCACCTCCAAGTGGTTGTTGCTCGCCGCCGTGGCCATCGCAAGCGGCGTGCAGCCTTCGCTGCGGTTCGAGTGCAGCCATCGAACGACGTCCAAGTGTCCGTTGGCGGCCGCGCCATCCATCGCCGCCGTCGTGCATCCCTCTCGACGGTTCGAGTGCAGCCATCGAACGACGTCCAAGTGTCCGTTGGCGGCCGCGGCGTCCATCGCCGCCGTCGTGCATCCCTCCCGGCGGTTCGAATGCAGCCACTGGACGGTCTCGAGGTGTCCGTTGGCCGCCGCCGAGTTCATCGCGAGCTTGGAGCACCCTTCGCGTCGGTGCGCGTGCAGCCACTGCACCACGTGCAGCTGTCCGCCGCGAGCCGCCTCGTTCATCGTGCGCGCGAGGAAGAAGCCTCTGCCGGACGCGTGCAAGTGCTCGAGCACGCGCACGTGTCCGTTGGCCGCGGCCTCGTCCACGCGGATCGGGATGCTGGAGCGCAGTAGTCCGTCGCGCGTGATGAGCTCCACGAGCGGCAGGTGGCCACCCGCAGCCGCGAGCGCCAAGGCCGACGTCGGGCACTTGACGGGCGCCGCGGACATCGACTGCGCCGCTCGGCAGACCCACTGGAGCAGCGCGAGGTCGCCGCGCCGCGCCGAGATCTCCATCAGTTCGTTCGCGAGCTTGGAGTAGTCGACGCCGTGCGCTCGGGTCGCCGCCTTGGCCACGGTCGCGTGCAGCCACTCGAGCACGTCGAGGCGGCCCGCGTCCGCGGCGGCGAGCCACTCATGGCCCGACCACTGGATGCGGTCGCCGCAGGAGTCAACGAGCCACTGCAGCACGTGCAAGTGGCCGGCGCGCGCGGCCTCTCGGGCCGCCGTCGTGATCGGCGCATCGGGCATGAGCTCGGTCGCGAGCAGCCGGACAGCGTCCAGGTCGCCGCGCGCCGCCGCGATCTCCATGCCGCGGCGGAACTGCGCGCGCTGGAAGAGCAGCGCGTCCGCGTCTAGCTTGTGCCGGTAATCCGCCAGCGGCTTGACGACGCGCCGCAGCAGCCGGAAGGAGCCGGCGGCGCACGCGCGCGACACCGTCCAGCGCTCCGCCACGCCCAGACACGCGTCGATGGCCGCGAGCGCGTGCGGCAGCCCCGCGATGTCTGGCCGCGCGTGCTCCGCGACGGCCGCGACGCTCGCAAACAGCAGCGAGTCGGTCATCGTCGACCCGAAGAGAGAGAGAGAGAGAGAGTGCGCGCGAGCGAGAGGGCGAGAGGGAAGGCGGCAGAGGTCCGAGGTCCGAGGTGCGAGGTGCGAGGTGCGAGGCCGCTTGCGTGTCACTGGGAAGATTGGGGAGTGAGCGACGCGGACGCCTCAAGGGGAGGGAACCACGGCTCAGCAGCAGCAGTAGTAGCAGCAACAGCTCCGCGAGAAGCCACGGCTCAGCGACCGACCGACCGATCTTCTTCGTTCGGCGGCAGAGCAGAGCGCGTGCGTGGCCGTCGTGGTGGGTGATGGAGCCGCAAGCGGCGCGGCCGCCTATCAATAGACCGCGTACGTCATCGTCGCCCCACTGGACTGTATGCGAAAGTGTAGCTCTTCGCAGGAGGCGGTCGTGACGCGCCGGCGGTAAGCGGCAGGGCGACAGGACGAGGCACACACGGACAACCTTCGTGCGACCTTCGCGAAACAGTTGCGACGCTGAACTGGGCATAGCCAAGACGAGGGAGGACCGAGCCGACATGAGCTCGCCGAGCTCGCCCGCCGCCGCCGATTGCACGGAAGCAATGCCCAAGTGGCGTATGCGCAGGTGGCCGAGACTCTCTGCCAGCCCCCGCGCCAGTTCTGCGCGCGCAAATATGCAGAGCTTTCTCGGGGATCAGTGCGTGGGGCGCTCGCGGTGATCGGAGCAACGGCGATTGTCGCAGGGTTCACGCGCGGCGGCCATCCTGACGTGGCGAGCGTCTGTGGTGCGGGGCGGCACGGGGCGGCACGGGGCGGGGCGGCACGGCCCGACGGAATGAATGGGCGTGTCTCGCGCGTGCGTCGTCCGTGCGCAGACGCGGCCGGCTCGCATCGTTTTCGCGCCGCAAGTCGCGGTCTCGAGACCCCCGGATCTTCGCGCCGAGCTCGGCGACATGTCCTGCGCTCGAGCAATCGATCAACGCGCAGGCAGGACCGCGGATCGGTAGCTGTGACGTGGCGTGATCCGCAGCGCATCGATTGGCGGGGCGGCGGCTGCACACCAAGCAGAAAAGAGCTGGTGGCGGGCAAGAGCATCTGGATCCGCGCGGGTCGAGTCACGTCATGCACCGACTGGCGACGGTGTCAGTGCGCACCATCTCGCGTCGGTGAACACAGGAGTGTCGCTTTGCCGAGCCTGTCGCTTGGCGCGCAGAGAAGAGGAGAGAGCGGAGGGGAATGGAGTGCGCTGTGCAGTCGGTCAGTCGCGCAAACGCGGTCGGGATCGGCGACCACGCATCGAGGCGGGCTTGTCATGGCAGCGGCGCGCTGTGTCCGTTTGTCGTCTTTGCGCGGCGCTGTTCTTCGTTGCCACCGTCCGCTATAGGGTCCAGGCGCCGTGATTCGCTGGACTTCGCCACAGAACGATTTATATTGGTCGCTGTAAAGAGCGAGCGATTTCCGCCGAATCAAGGCGCGAGAGAATAGGACGGAGTGTTGATTGGCTGAAAATAAGTACTCTCTAATATTGTGGCTGATCGCTGCTGAGTCATTATCACATTAGGCAGTTGTGACGGCACGCTATCCGAGGAGGCGGGTTCGGCTCGAACGCCTTGAGAATCGCCATCGAGATGATCCGCGAGCTGACGGCTGAGGACGCGGACGCGGACGCCAAGCGGCCGGGCGCCGCGCTCTTCGTGTGCTGCCGACGTGATGACGTGCGAGCGGAAGGCGCGGAAATAGCGAGCAGTGGTGCACCGTTGACGGTGGACGTGCTGGACGCGCAGCGCGTGTGGCGGACGCGCGTGACATCGATCGACAAGCCTACAGCACTCGACTGCTCTCCCGGCGAGTACCTGTCGACGCTGGCGCGTGCGCTAGGCGGCGCAGACGATGCATCAACGTCAACGCGCTTTCACTTTCGCTGGTCGCGCGCGGCGCACACACTGACGCTTGTGGAGACGATGGCAAGCGGTTTTGCCGTGAAGTACGCGGCGCTGACGTTCGTCGAGCTGGAGGACGAGTCGTACTGGTCCGAGCTGCTGCACTCGGCTGTCACTGAGCGCGCGCGAATGATGGATGAGCTGTCGCGCCAGAAGCGCCGCATCGATGCGCTCGAGGCGGTTGTGAGGGACAAGGACGCGCTGCTGGAGCAGGCGCTCGACGGCAAGCAGCACGTCGAGGACGCGCTGCTCGACGGGTTCTGTGCGGTGCTGAACGCCAAGAAGGATGAGATCCAGCGGCTGCGGAGCGAGGTGGAGGCAGCCAGCACTCGTGGGGTCCAAAAGCAGACGTCAATGGCGCGGAAGACGCAAGCGACGAGGACGATCGCGACAGGAGCGGGTGTGAAGCGCACGCGCATGCCGCGAGGCGCGAAGCTCAAGCGCGAGGAGAAGGAGAAGGAGAAGGAGGCGTCTGACCATGACGCGAGCAGTGACGAGGGCGAGAGCAGTCGAGATGGAAGTAGAGACGCGAGCCACGGCGACGCGGAGAGTGACGACGATGGAGCCGCGGGGCGGAAACGCGCACGACGCCGTGCCACCGACGCGTACAGCCAGCTCCCGAGCTCGCTGCAGATTGACTCGCAGCGCGTCCGCTCGCCGGATGACATCATAGCGGACGTGGATATCATGAAACGCGATGCCGGCGTCGAGGAGGAGACAGAGGAGGCGAAGAAGAAGGAGGAGAGAGAAGAGGAAAAGGAGGAGGAGGTGCCGAAGCGGACGGCGACACTGGCGGTCGACTCGGAAGAAGAAGATATCCTCGACATCCTCGGCTAGTTCTGAGACGCGAACGCGATGGTAGTGCGCACTCAAGCAATCCGTCTATGGTCGTCATCGCAACTGACCGCCGCCGCGCAGTAGCTCGTCTTCGACTGCTTGAGTGTCGCGCGAGAGAGCCCAAACCCAGGCGTCGACGCCGGCCGAGTATCGGTCGGCGGCCTTCCAATCTGGACCCTCCGTCGCGACGTGCGCCATGCCGTCGCCGCCAGTCGTAGCGATGATGAGGCGCCGGATCTCGGACCGACTCGCGCTGCCGCTGCTGCTTCGCGTCGCGTCGTACACGACTGTGCGGTCGACCTCGCGGAAGACTGCGGCGCGCGGAGACAGCTTGCCGTTGAAGAACGGTTGGTGCACTGAGTTCGAGACGAACACGACGCGTCCGCGCTCGACGAAGCGCTTGGTCACCTTGCGCGTGAGCACACTGATGGATAATACGGGCATGACCACGCGGAAGCGCGTGCGTATCATACACTCGCTCGCGCTCGGCTGCATGTACTGCCATCGGCGGGAACGCCCTTGTTAGTAGTAGTAGTAGTAGTAGTAGCACGGCGCAGCGATGGCGACGGCAATGGACTGGTCGATAGAGCGATAGACTAGACCACCCACCTGTGTGTCGCTGCCGCGCTGTCGCTGCCAGCTCCGCTCGCCGATCGCCAACCACAGCGCGCGCGCGGTGGCCGCGCAGTCGAACGGGACCGCATGGGCGTCCGCGAACTCCCAGACGATCTGTCCGCCAGCTTTAGCCGCCTTGGCCGCGACGGCGCGGTCCGGACAGCGCAAGCGCGCGACGCGGCTGCGTGCCAAGACCGTGTCGAGCTCCGCGTACAGCGCGTCGATCTCGCTGCGCAGCGAGAGGAACACGCGCGCGTCGTCGTCGCTGCCGCCGCCGCCGCCTTTCGCCGTCCGCGGCACCCAGCGGAAGCCCAGGAGATCGCGGATAGCCTGCCAGTAGACGTCCATACGCGGTCACAAAGCCGTCGAGGAGTGGAACGAGCCCTTAGCGCACGGCTCGATGAAGTGAGTGGGTGGCGGACGCCCGATCAGACGGACCTGGAGGTTGGCGCGGCGGAGGAGCACCGCGCGCCGCAGCTCGCGCGTCTCCTTGCGCCGCTGAGAGACCTGCGAGCGCAGCTTGGCATTCTCGCGCTCGCTCGCGGCGCGGACTGCCTGCTGCCGCTGCGCGATGCGCTTCCAGAGCGCCGCGGCCGACGGCAGGCGCCTCTTCTCACAGGCTTGACCGTCGTCCTCGTCCTCGTCGACGCTCCGCTCACACGCGGCTTTGCGCAGCGCCGCCGCCGTCGCAGACAGCGCCGCCGCCTCCAAACGCAGGCGATCGATCTCCTCGCGGTTCTTGCGTCGCCAATCCGGCCGCTTAGCGCGCGGCTCGAGCGGCTCGGCGTCCGACACATCCGAGATGCTCGCGGGCTCGTCCAGCACGCTCAGATCCGCCGGTTGGTCCACAGCGAGCGCGAGGCCGCCGTCTCCCCACGGCGCTCCGTCTTGGACCTCCCCGTCTCCCAGTAGCTGGCCCAGCGCCGCGTCCTGTGTCGCGAACGGAGCGCCGGCGGCATACGCCTCGCAGGCGGCGGCGGCTTCCATCTCGGTGGCGCACGCAGGCAAGCTTCAAATGGGAAAGTGGTGTCCAGCACAGGAAACTGTGCGGTTGTGATAGGACAAAATGCCTGATTTGCACAGGTCTTTCGACCAATCGTTTGCGTCAACACTGACCCTCGAGGCATCCCATCAAGCCTCGAGGAGTGGCGATCAAACTGAAGCGAGGCGCTCCGTGGACAGCGGGGACGCGAGCTTGCGACTGCATGCAGCCTGCGTGCTCCGCACTCGACTGCCCGCTCGCTCCCTACACACCGGTGGTTCATCATCATATTACAGCTACCTCGTGTTGATAGGCGTCGCCGGCGAGCGCGCTGCTCTTCATGCGTGCGAGGGTCTCTCAGGGTGCGTCCTCCTGCCGCGGCCGCCGCGAGCGGGAATCACAAACGACACAGCAGTGCGCACTTGAGCAGCGCTGCGAGCAGCATGCACACGCAAGGCTACGGCTCGTCGTACATGTCGGCGGCGCTTGATGACGTGCTCGAGACACTCCAGTCCTTGTGCGTCTCGCCGCTCGAGGCAGAGCGGTCGAGCAGCAGCGGCAGCGCCTCGCCATGGTCGCGCGCGCGGTCCATGAGGAAGCTGTCCTGGATCCAGAACTGCACCATGTTCATGACGAGCGGGCAGCCGATCATGACGATCAGCAGCTCGATCTTCGGGTGGTTGTGCACCGGGAAGAAGAGGATCGACCCGAGGAAGCTCAGCGGCGACGCAAAGACCCAGATCGCGACGCCCACGAGGATCTTCATGATCACGAGGATCGCGCACCACTGCACGAGCTGGTACGTCCACACCTTCCACGACGGCGGCGACCCGTAGTAGCCGTGGTACTGCAGCTTGCTCCAGTGCCAGCGCGCCTGTTGCGTCGCCAGCGCGCGAGCGTTAGCAGGACACGCAATACAAGACGGCGTTCCTCCAGGTGCCGAACGTACCGCGATCTTCGTGACGAGCTGCACCAATAAATAGGCAATGTACACGCCGAGCGTCGTGTCGATGACCACGTTCATAAAGTAGAAGGCGCATTCGTCCTCGTCGCCGGGCCGGTCCGAGAAGTCGACGATGCCGATTGCGAACAGGATGTTGAGCACGTGGATCATGGCAGCCGACGTGCCCTGTTTCATGGCGTCCATGAACCAGACCTGCGCCGGCCGCCGCGGCGACTCAAAGTGCCACTTGCCGTACAGCGAGGAGAGCGCGATGAACCCGAGCAGCAGCTGCACCGCATCGTCCGTCTGGTCGCCGATCAACGTGCATTTGGCGGCCGCCGGCGCGCTCATGCTCGGCTCAGCTCGGCGGGGCGGGGCGGGGCGGGCGGGGCGGGTGGGCGGGTGGGCGGGCGGCGGGTGAGCACGTAGGAGCCGAGGGGGAGTCGTCGCTTGGAGAAGTGAGTCCATGGCGCCGTCCGTTGGTTTGTCCCATCCATCATCATCGTCGTCATACCTATCTATCGCGAGGCGAGCGGCATACAAACCTCAACATGTGGCGATCCTTCCCCCCGTCCCCGCTGCTGGACAATCACTCTCTTCCGCAGTTTGAAGATGGGAGGATGCGCGACATCTCCGCATTTCATTCGCTGAAAAGGCGAGCATTAGGTGCTGTGGTTGGCGCAAATAGAGAGGTGTCGGTCACTGTGCACCGCGTCGACGCGTCGCGAGGATACATTCATGCGCTCGCTGCCTTCTCGGTGCCTCCGCCGCTGCGGCTCTATTGCCAATGGGGGCAGCGCGTCGATGCAGCAACCAGAACCAGCTCGATGCCGTCCAGTCCAGCGCGCGCCGCTCCCTTCCCACGGGACGCTTTCCCTTGACCGGCCGGCGATGACGCGGCGGCTGTACAGAGCGATAGAACGACCGTCATTCTGACCGTTTCATCCAGATCGCGAATGCTAGGCTTCTGCTTTTTTGACGCAGCCGGCAGATTTAGAGACGCAACCGCTTGTGGCTGCGTCCTCAACATTCCAGCGCCAGCAACATGCAGACTTCGTGAGGAGCCTCACGGTGGAAGCGTGCGTCAGCGAGGGAGGAAGGAAACGCGGAGGCGGCGTCACACGAGTGCCCTGCCACTCTCGTGAGGTCAAATCGAAGCCAAAGGAGAGCGAGTAGTGGAGAAAGAAACAGCACTCTGTCAAATCGCACGCTATACAGTCATGCACGCATTCATTCAACGCAATGCATGTATGCAGCTGGAGTAAGTTCGGCCCACAACGAGCCAAGGTTCGGCTCGAGAAACTGACAGGATACCGGTATTGAGTGAAGCCGTCATTCCAGCGGTCTTCATGGATTCATCCCGATCCCTACCTACAATACTGGAAATATCGACTCCACTAATTCATTGCTCGCCTCGATACGTCCCTAAGTTCCCACGACATACCAAAGTGCCATCATTGGCTCTACGATACTTACCTTTTTTGGGTCGGCTCGATGCGGGTGAGCAAGCTCACGCGCAACTACCAACCTCGGAGAAGGCATCTCCAGGCACTCGAGCGGCAGGAGCCCGAGTGAGTTGGTGTTCGTTCTTGAGGAAGATGTCGCGCTCGGCGCCCACGTCCTGCCCGAGTGATAGATGGCAGTGAGAGCACGAGAAGACCATCTCGCTTGCGATACCGCGGTTGGTTCTCCCGCAGCACGAGCATGCCTTCGTCGTGTAGCGCTCTTCAAACGCGAGCATCCTTCCTTAGCGCGATTCATCTTGTACGCCAGCTGCATCTTGGACTCGATCCACCTAGAGCGAGCGGAGAACTCGAGGTCTTGAGAGGACGAGACCCAAGTCTCCCATGCGTGCAGCAACACCAACCGCTCAACCACCCTGGTCGCTCTTCCTGCGTGCAGGGGGAGATTGGGAAGTGAGCGGAGGAGTGGAGTATGGGAACTGTCTCGCGCGGAA
>JAADYC010000846.1:0-12668 GCA_023338135.1 Phytopythium kandeliae
CTTTGGAAGAGCCTCGTGCGTCCGACGCCACGCGCGGCGCCTCGACCAGCTAGCTCCGATTCTTTGTCTTTCTCGGCGAAATGCATCGCGAAGTCGCGACGCGCGTTCGCTCGTGTGAATGCGTCATTCCCGACGCAAATCGGGAGAAAAGAGAGAATGAATGCGCCAACAGTGTTGGAGACGGCAACCCTATCCTCCGACACTCAAATCTATGACTTGGATCGACTTAGTGACCTACCTTTGCTCGAAAGGTCGTGCTCCCTTATTCAGCAACGCATCAACTCGACAACGCAAGACGTCGCGCGTCACAGATTCCCCCAAAAGAGTCGAAACGATCTTTTTCCAAAGATCGCGAGCTGCTCGCCAACAGCCAATGCCATGCTGGCTCGCCAGTCATTCCAGATCCGACGCCGTCACTGTCGCCGCCACTGTCGCCGCCACTGTCGCCGCCACCTCCGATCTTCTCGCCATGCGTGTCGACGCTCTGACGCTGCTGCTCGGCGCGCTCCTGCTCGCCGGCGCGTCGGCGCAGTCGGCGCCGCCAGCGGACGTGCTGGTGACCATGCCCGTGACGGTCGACGGCAGTCTGCGCGACCTCACGCTGCTGCGCGGCGAGAGCGTTGAGGCTGCGGCCTTGTCCTTCGTGCGCTCCAATGGACTTGCGAGCGCGCAGGACGCAGCGCTGACGCGACAGGTCGTGGACCAACTCTCGGGACTGCTCAAGTCGCGCGTGCAGGAGATGCAGGCCGAGGACGCGGCCGCGCGCGCCGCCACAGCAGAGTCGTCCATGCCTCGCGTGCAGCTCACGCTCCCACTCTCAATTGAGGGTCGCGCGGCAGAGCTGAGGAAGTACGAGGGCGAGACGGCAGAGGCCGCAGTCGAGCGCTTCCTCTATGACTCGAGCCTGACGCTCGAGGCCATGCGCGAGCTGTACCCGCGGCTCGTGGCGCTAGTCAACAGCAAGCTGGACGAGCTGCAACCGCCGCGGCCGCAGCTCTTCGAGTTCTCGCTCACGATCGACGGCCGCGAGGCGACAGCGCGGCACTTCGAGGGCGGCCGGCCGCTCGACGAGGCCATGGACACGCTGCGTGCCATCGGCGTGCAAGACGGAGAGTTTATGGACCGCGTGGCGCCACAAATCGCCAACGAGATCCTCAACCGTATGAATGCTGCGACGCGGCAGCAGCAACAAGAGCTGCAGCAACAGCAACAACAGCAAGAGATGCAGCAACAGCAACAACAGCAAGAGGCGCAGCAGCAGCAGCAACAGCAAGCGAAAGAAGAGGTAGCGGCGCCGATAGAAACACGAGCGCCACCACGGCGCGAGCTCTTCTCGCTGCCACTCACGCTGAACGGCCGCGCGGCTGTGCTCGTCCACTACGACGGCGTTACTGCGCGGGAGACGGCCATGAGCTTCCTGAGTGACAACGGCGTGACGGACGCGGCGATGATCGATGAGCTCGCGCCGCAGCTTGTAGAGCTCATCGACACCCGGATGAGCGACCTGCTGCAGCTTGAAGCACAGCAGGCTGCCGAGAAGCAGCAGCAAGAGCAGCAGCAAGAGCAGCAGCAAGAGCAGCAACCCCTCGAGCAGCAGCAGCGCCGGACGCCGCTAGTCTCGCTTCCCATCAGTCTCGGCGGCGGCCGCTCGACCAACCTCGAGTATTTCGACGGCGACAGCGTCGAGCGCACCGTCGAGGCATTCCTGGCCGGCGTCGGACTCGCACAAGACGCGAATACGGCGGCCAACACCGCGCAACTGTCGGCGCTCGTGCGTGAGCGCCTGGCCGCACTTGAGCCGCAGGAGCCGCAGGAGCCACAGGAGCCAGCGCCGCGCGAGAGCGAGCAGCCGCGGCCGACGTCGACGTCGACGCCGGCCTTCTCGCTGCCCGTGACACTGGGTGGCCGCACGTTCGAGCTCGAATACGTGGCCGGGCAGGAGCCGGCGTTCGTGGCCAACGCCTTCTGCGTCGAGAAGCACGAGCTGCTCCGCGCCGAGCTAGGCGTCGACTTCGACGGCGACCAGCTACGTGAGTGCCAGCGAGTGCTCGTCGGCTGGATCCGCGACCGCGTCGGTCGGCAGCAGCCAGTCCAGGAGCAGCAGTCACCGCCGCCGGTGGCCCAGCAGCCGCCGCAGCCGCACGGTGAGGACGCGCGCGGCGCGCTGCTCTTTGCGCTCGACATCGACATGGGCGACGGCTCGTCGCGGCGCCTGCCCTTCCACCGCAACGACCACCCGGCGACGCTGGCCGCGCGCTTTTGCCAGCAGTACAGCATCGATCCAGAGAACGTGCCGGCGCTCGTCGAGGCCATGCAGGCGCAGCTCGCGCAGCTGTAGCCGGCGCCTCCGTTGCGGCGCTCTAGTGGCCACCGTCGACTGCTTCGGCTCTCGTTGGACATCCGCAATTCACATACACACGCGCGCACTCATACGTACACTGGCGCAGTCTTTTTGCTCGCCTCAATCGCATAACTTACCACCTAACTCCAGGCACTACGCCGCTTCTCCGCCTCTCCGCTTCACCGCGCGCTCGCTCGGCGACGCGTGAGCAGCCCGATCCACTTGGGCATGACGGCTGGGCAGTCCTTATCTGTCGTGACCTCCTCGCCGTACTCATCGATCTCCTCGCCGGTCACCGCCGACACGAGACGCTCGAGCAGTCCGCGCGCGCGCAGGCGCCGCCACGCGGCGTTGCCGTCCGAGACGTCGAACCACGGCAGCGCCTGCTCGGGGTTTCCCGCCGCGCACGCGTCGAACGCGGCGTCGCACTCGGCAAACAGCTCGTCTGCGCGGACAAGAGCACGCAACTGTTAGTCAATCGCACCGACTGCTAGAGTGCGAGCAAGAGGCGACGGCAACGACGGCGACGACGTACCGACGATGGCGTCGTGTGCGAACGCGCGCTGCCCAAAGTTGACCGTCGCCTGCTGGAACGAGTCCAAGCCGACCGCCGGGTACAGACTCGCGTGTTGGCACGCCATCTCGCCTCCGCCTGCTGAAGAGACCGCACGCAGTGTCCGTCAGCCGCATGAACGTGTCGCGGTCGCACCTGCAGACGAGGCAGTATGCGCGGCACGGACCCGTACGCGCCATGCGCTGGCCGTTGAGCGTGAAGAAGACAGCCGAGCGACCGTGGCGCTGGTCGCGACGCACGCCGCAGCCGACCGTGTCGCCGGCGCCGAAGCGCGGCCCAAAGTACTCGCCCTGCGCGCTCTCGAGGTAGACGTGGCCATTGTCGCTGTGGTAGCCAAACGAGTGCTGGTTCCAGCCCGGCTGCCGGCCCACTAGCGGGAAGCTGTCGCTCACAAGACCGATCGACGCGAGTTCCTCCTGCGGCCACGTCTCTCCCTCCACATCTCCACCTGCGCCTGCCTCGGCCACGTCGGAGCGCTCCGCCGCGAGGCGAGGAGCGCAGCGCGCCGAGATGGAGACCTCAAAGTAGCCGCTCGCGACCAGCCCGATCTCGTAGATACCCTCCCGGCGCCGGAACACGCCCACGTGGAACGTCGCGGGGAATGGCGCGTTCGCACGCACGCAGCGGTCGTCGCCCAGCGCGTGGCCGCCAAAGCCGAAGCTCACGATCTGCGACTCGCGCGTGTCCGGGTCGTGCAACGCTGTCACTCTGCCATCGCGCGATCCCAACGCACGCGCGCATTAGACCCAGTGCAGCGGCATGACGCGTCCGCTAGCTACCAAACGGATAGGCGACGTACTCGTGCTTGGCGGCGTCGAAGCCTCTGGCGCGGCGCGTGCGCTGCAGATCCGCGTACGCCGGTAGCGGCGTCACGGCGTGCGTGAGCAGCTGAAAGAGCCGGCTGTCGCTGCAGCTCGGCGAGAAGCGCGCGCGTAGTCGGCGGTTGATCACCAGGCGCGCGTCGCCGAGCGGGAAGTTGAGTGCCTCCCATCGGTGGCGAAAGAGCGCCGCCCAGATGTGCGGGAACCGTGGCAGCACCTCGCGCGCCACCACGCGGGCCGCGACCGCCGCGGCCTCCACCTCCCGCGCGCACAGGAACGCGAGCACGCGCGCGAGCAGCGCGTCGTCCAGCGCCGTCAGCCGCGACGCCGCCGGCTCCATCTCCTCGTCCTTGGCCGGACGAATATAGCTGTGCTAGTTGCCGGCCACGAGGATTTTCGGAAAGTGACGGCAACTGAGCGCTGGGAAAGGAGGTTCAAGCTCGAGGGCAGGCGTTGGACTTGTGAGAATGGATGCATGGGTGCAGGTGGTGACTGCTCGAGGGACAAACGCTTGGATTCTGCCTTGCATAGTGGCATAGTCGGCGTAAATTAATGGCTGGTGTCGGTTCTCGAAGATCCGCATCAAATTAGAGGGTTGAAGCGTCAAACCTCACCGCCGTAATCAGCGGTCCGACCTGCACTCCTGCCGAACGCTAACGAAAAGCTGGGTTTTACCCATCACTGCAAGCCGAAGGATGGGTGGAACGTCGCTGCTCGAGCTAAAGCACAGTGCGCGAGCGTCTTTTTCGCGCATGAAAGGCAAACACCCAGCGTTGCGCATGGGTGGTTCAAAAGTGTAGGTGCGTAATCCGTTTGCGTCTGGTTCCGGTGGGATGCGCTCACCCACATCGCCTTGACTTCCAAAGGTTGGTGCGCTCGCGTTTGACGCCGCTCTCCGTCCCAGTGTTCCCACGCGCAGCCTGTCTGCACGCACAAATATCACTCCACCACTCGACCTTATCCGCTTCGACTGCGGAAATATGTCGCTCGGACCTCTGCGACAGGTGCCTCGCTGATCATCAACTCGATCACGATCATGCTCGACCCGATCATCCATCCATCCATCCATCCATGAGACGTTGCCTGTCGCACTACCCAGGAGCTACGAACAGTCCGCACAGCCAGCCACCGCGCTGGTCCGGCGCGGCTGCGTCGCTGTGACGCACACTCATTGGTCACACGTAAGGCGAGCAGAGCGGTCGCGGTCGCTGGAGCTACTGGAGCTGCCAGTGGCGCCGCTCGAGCGTCCGCAGGATGAACGCGGTTCCGTCCGTCAGCATGAGCTCCGTGTCGGAGTCCTCGCCCTGGACGGTCTCAGCCTCCGACTCGCTCTCGTCGTCCGACTCGCGAATGTCGTACCACTGCAAGTGCCGAGGCAGCAGCGCCGCCAGACCGCGGCACTCGCTGAAGAGCTGGTCTGCGGCGAGCGCGGGAGCGCAGCGAGCGAGCGGCAGGCAATTAGACGAGTCGGCTGTGTCCCCCTGTCTCAGCGCGCAGCGAGAAACGCACCGACGACCGCAGAGGCGGCGAACGGCTCCTGGCCAAAGTTGATGTGGATGTGGTCGAACGAGTCGAGTCCGACCGCCGGGTACCAGTCGCGCTGCGGACACTCAAAGAACCCCGTGGGGGCTATCCGCTCGTCTGAGGCAAGTCGGCGATGCACCGACGAAGCGCGACGAGAGTTAGGCGCCAGCACACGCAGTCTGTCCGAGTGATGAGACGCGCCGGGCTCGCCGTCCAAGCAGCGCACACACACCGGTGACGAGCTGGCCGTTCTTGGTGAAGAAGACGAACATTTGGCCGGTCGACAAGCGGTTCCGGACGCCGCAACCCACCGTGTCGCCTGCTCCGAACCGAGGACCGAACGTCTCCCCCTGTTCTCGCCACAGCCAGCAATGCGCAATCGTCGATACCTGCCGTCGTGCCAACCCGAGCTGAGTCAAAGCGAGCGGGCACAATTCTCACCTGCATGGACGCGGCGAAGTATCGCCCGTCGTCCCCGTGGTAGCCGTAGGACCGACTGCGCCAACCGGGCTGCCGCCCCACGAGCGGGAACCTCTCCGCCACGAGTCCAATGGCCGTCATGTCTTCTCTCGGCGTCAGGTCGCCCCTGGCACGTGAAGGTGCGCGCTGGGAGATAGAGTACTCGAAGTATCCGCTGGATACGACCCCGACCTCGTACACTCGTCGCTCGTCTGGCGTCCGCCGGCAGTACACCGCGACGTGCAGCGTCAACGGGAACGGCACGTTGGATCTCACGGTGCGATCCTCGCCGAGGAAGAGTCCGTCGAACGCAAAGTCGACTGTGCGCGATACTCGGAGATCCGCGTCACCAAGTGAGATGACCCTGTGAGGCACGACAAGAAGCAAGCAGACAAGCGATGCGAGGCTTAGAGACCTATCGTCGCCATCTCGGCGGGAAACACGAGCAATACGCACCGGTGCATACTCTCCGAGTACCGGAGCGCCTTGCGCGTACGCACAAGGTCCGCGCCGGACGGCACAGGAGTCACGGCGTGCGCCAGGAGCTGGAACTTCCTGCTCGTGCTGCAGCTCCTGCCTCGTCCGTCCGTCATCGCGGTCATACCAATCCCTCCGACGCGCGACCGACGGACACGCGCACCTGGGAAAGAGCGCATCGAGCTCGGCGCTCAACTGCAGCGCCGCGGACCCGTCGCGTACACCGACAAGAGGGAAGTTGAGCGCTTCCCACCGGTCGCGGAAGAGCGCCTGCCAGATGGACGGGAATCGCGGGATCACGCTGAGCGCCACGACGCGCGCCGCAACCGTCAGTGCCTCCACGTCGCGAGCAGGCAGGAGGCTCAGCAGGAGCGCCAGCGCCTCGTCCTGCAGGTCGGCGAGGCCCAGCGCGGGCATCGTCGCTGGCGGGACAGGAGGATTGGAGCGTGTCGTTCGCGCAATGAGCAGTTTGTGTGCCCTACACCACTAAACGAACTTAGCACTAAATCCGCATCGCATCGATCCTCACCACCATTAGGCAGTGACCTCCACCCGGCCGCCACCACCAGCAGTACCATCCGAGCGCGCGCGATGGCGTTCCAGTTCCCGGTCGCGACGGGCGAGAAGAAGCCCGTGCAGGTCTTCGAGTGTCCGCAGGAGACGTGGAAGCAGCGCAAGCCGTCGGCGCGCAAGGTGCGGACCGCGTGTGCGTTTCGTGGCGCTCGCTGCACTGGCAGCAGTCCTAACGCAGCCCGACGTCGACGTGATCTGCGTCCAGGCGAAGCACGAGGACGCCAGTGACGCGCTGTCGCTCGCGGAGGAGGTGCGCAAGGAGTTCGACGAGACGCTCGCGTCCGTCAAGGAGTTCGCGAGCGCGGGACTCAAGGGCAAGGAGAAGAAGGCGCACGAGGCGCGGCGCATCGAGGCGCTAGGCGGTCGAGCGGCTGGCAACCGCCGCATGCCGTACAACATGCTCGTGGGACTCAAGAAGGCGGCGGCCAAGCGCGAACTGCGCGACCGCGAGGCGGTGCGTACGCTTCTGTGGATTGGCGCGAACTATTGTTGGCGTCGCCGATGTTGCTAGGTCGTCGCGGCGCGCTCACATGGCGGCGGCGGTGTGCAGAACAAGCAGGCGGACGTGGTGACGGGCAAGCGGCGGACGCCCGGCGGGGGCCTCAAGCCGACGGAGAAGAAGCGAAAGCGGGTGGACGCAGGGCTGCAAGCGACCAAGGGCCGCTTTAAGCGCGGCGTGCTCGATGTATCACACCTGTAGTAGTGAAACCCATAAATAGACAGCGCTACACCCACTCGTAGAGCGCGAGCACGGACGAGCGTGACCGGTTGCGGTGCACCAGCTTTTGCTTCCGGAACCATTGGCGCAGCCCGAAGGTGCCCTCGCCGCCGATCGACTCGCGCACCTCGCTCTCGATGTCCAGGTCCTGCACGGCCACGTACGACCCGCGGTCGCTCAGCGGGAGCGCGCCGGCCTCGCGCGGCTCGAGCTCCAGGGAGCGCAGGTAGCGGCTCTCCTCTGACTCGTACGGCAGCGACACGTGCAGCAAACTCTGTTGGACAGCGGACACGCGGTCAGTCCGCCCGTTTGGAGAGAGGCTGCAGTTTGCATGGACAGGGGGGCACGTACATCAATGGACTCGTCGTAACGGAGAGCGTACACCGCGGCTTGGCGGTGCGAGATCTCCACAAGCAGCTCGCCCATCTTGTGCAGCCGACTCGCGTTGACCGCGCCGACCGAGTCGAACACCGGCAGCTCGTTCAGTCCCACAAAGTTCTGCGATGAGCCACCGCGTCGAGGTGGTTGGTCGGTTAGTCAGCAGACGCGAACAGCAGACTGCTGGCAGGAGCGCACCTGGAGGTACAACCCGATGTAGGGCATGCTCGGGTTCGGCGCCTTGCGCATCAGCCGGTTCATTTCACGACAGCCCTTGTCTGACAGGATCTGCATACGGTTCATTAGCTTCTTGGCTTCGACACTCATCTGGTCGCCGGGTAAAACACACCGTCGTCAGCACGCGGCGCATATCCCCAACCACCCCAACGGGCCGAGGTACGTACGCATTCGATCGTTCGACGAAGTCGCTGGACAGCGGTCGACTGCAGTGCGTACAAGATAGCAGCCAGCGAGTCGTAGTTGTGCAGTACGCTGCAATGATCCGCGGCCTTCACGCGGAGAGCACCGTCGATTAGGACAAGACAGCGAACAGTCGTCCATGTGTGCGGCTTGTCACTTACCAAGAGGAAGAACGTGATGACTTCGGCGCGGTCTTGAGACGAGTCTTGCGAGAGCACAGCGTTCACCACGTATGCAGATAGCTGCACGCCATGAGAGGTACGTTAGTGGACGGACTACTGGCTGGAACAAGTCACAAGTAGCCAGCATGGACGTACGTGCTGGAACCAACGCTTCGCCGCGACGAACTGGGACGAGTGCGCTTGCTTCGACCCGGTCAGTGAAAAGTCCCGAACTATCCACCGCTCATGACTGTCAGTCTAGCTGTCCATCCAACTCGACGCGGAGCGCACACAACAACGCGTACCTGGAATGGCACAGAACAGCGCGTGGCTCAAGAGCGTGCAGTGCTCCGCCCATTCCTCCGCTTGAATGTGTCTGATAGTTGCGCATTCACGCGGGCACAAAAGAGAAACGTCAGTATGGCCATATTTCCGACGTCAAAGCCACAATGCAGCGTACTGATGGAACCGGCGCGAGAAATGAAGCGAAGGGTCGAAGCAGCACGAGTCGTCGGAGCTGTATAGCTTCTCCATCGTGAGAGGAAGTGTGGCATACTCCTTCAGGTGGCGCGCTGGTCCGCAGAGACCGAAGCAGCGGCAGTAGAGCGCTTCGCACTCCTTCACAACAGCGGCGAGTTCGTCCATGCCGATACCAAACGCGTTCGAGATGACCGAAAGGAAGCGGTCTTCCAGATCACTTGACTTGTCTGCGTCTCCTTGCTTGTTCATCGAGAAGAAAACATACAGGCGGATCAAGCCATATCCTGGCAATTGCATCCGAAAGAGAGAGGGAGAGAGGGAGGGGAGGAGAGAGGGAGGTGGGTTAGCACAGCACTCACTTGCAAGAACTGGTGAAGGTACATCTGCGTACCGTTCTGGCGGTGCTTGGCGCGGTTGCTGATGCAATCCAGCACGTCGTTCATGCTTGAGAACGAGTCCAAGAAGAGTGTGAATGCCATCACATCTGCGAGGTCCAGCGTCCCAGTCCCCAAGATGCTCGCGGTGAGCTCTTCGACGGAGAGTGCACGACCGCTTGCCTTCGCGCTCGATCTGTTCGTGCGCCAGAAGTCTGCCACTTTCACTCCTGCGAGGTCGTGAAGGTCGCTTTCATTTAGCGATGGCTGGCGATAATCCTCCGGATAACAGCCGAACATGTCGATTGAGGACCCGTGCACCACTTCCGCCATCGTACTGGCGACCACTTCGCTCCCCAGGATCATCACGCCGTGAGCCGCTTGCCGACCAAAGACGTCGCGGGTTTCCAGTCGGCATCCGCTGCTCAGCAGCATGTCAATGCAAAGGAAAACGTCGTCACGGCTCACCTGCGGCGCCACACTTAGTAGCACAGCCAACGGGGACTGGCCAAAGCGGTTCTGCGCGCTTGGGCTCGCTCCGTTCTGCAGTAGGCACAAGAGCATCTGCGAGTGTCCAATCGCGGCTGCCAGGTGGAGACTGGTGTTTCCGTCCAAGGTCGAGCCATTCGGGTTCGCCCCTTTCGCGAGACAGAGCTCCACGATGTCGATGAAGCCGCCCTCGACGGCAAATTCCAGCGCGGAGTAACCATTCGACCACGCCACTCGGTGGATGTCCGCGCCGAGCGCCAACAGCGTCGTTGCGCCTTCAAGCGACCCTCGAGCGCACATCGACATGAGGGGTGTCAAGCCCTTTTGTTGCGCAGCGTCAATCTCCGCGCCATTGTCGATGAGCATCTCGATGATCAACGCCATGTCGAGAGACTGCTTCACGACATGCAGCGGGCGCTTGAGCTTGCGGTTGCAAACATTCGGGTCCGCGCCAATACCGAGGAGGTGCTTGACCATGACGCTCTGGCCGTGGTGTGCCGCGGCGTGGAGCGGCGTCCCCTTGCCGGAGGTCGGCTCGAACCCAAAAATCTGCTTCCCGCGGGCCTTCTCCCACGAGCAGATCCGGTTCAGCTCGACGTGGGACCATCCGCGCAGCCATGCCAGCGAGTCGTTGTCTCCGCGACTGGCCGCGAGGCACGTCAAGTATTGGAACATCTCGGCATCCAACGACTGCAGCTGGTAGTAGTAGAACTCGGTCAGGAATGTCAGCCGCTTCGGCAACGGAGCAGTGCGAAGCTTGCGGACGATGTCTTGGAACGGCATCAGCAGCACGGATTCCTGGTTGATCGCAATCAGCGCTAGACCCGGTACGATGGCTTCGCTCAGCGCTGCCTGTGACTGCTTTCGGATGCTGTAGACAATCGCGCCGCGGCCATTGCCATCGGTCGTGAGCTGGATGCCCACATCGTTCGTCGAGATCGTAACAGAGACTCGAGAGGCTGCCAGCGTCCACGGGTCCAAGCGCTCAACGTCCTTGCTCCCGCTACCGATCTCGAAGCCTTCGATCCACTTGATGGCGTCCAGGAACGCTTCCACTATGTTAGTGTTGTTTTGACACGCCGGGTGGTAGACGTAGCAAGTCTTGAGAAGCGCGCGCAGGATAGGGAGGTCGTCCAGCGACGACCTCGTGAGCACATAGCGAAAAATCGCTGCGAGAGTTTCATCTGCCAGCTCGAAGAACTTGCCGTCGCGCCGCGCAATTGTGTCGCCGATGAGCTTTCCCACTGCGACGATGATCTCAAGCTTGTGTGTCGGCAGGGAGACGCAGTCGAGTGTGTTGAGCATCATCACAATGTCCACCCAATCAAATGTCCGTGCCAGGTCCACTGGAACGCCAAAGTACTCCTGCGGCTTGGACTTGAACACTTTGAGGTTCGTGAACGTTCTCCCGCGCGCCACGCGGAGGCGGTACGTCTCCAGACTCGCGTACGCGGTCGAGTACAGCGGCAAGAAGATACGATCCTCGACGTTGCGCCGAATGAGCCGCACGAGGTCATTGCCCGGCAGCATCTCGATCGCCGCGTCTTGGTAGAACTCGAGGTGGTACCGGTCAATGATGATGTCGTCCATCTCGACGATGAAGTTCTGGATGGACACGAACGAGTGGTCGAATTCGCTCGACTTGAACTCAGCTACCCGGCAGGCGATGTGCTCGTCCGCGATGAAGATTTTGTTTAGGTGCCTCGACACGGCGTTGGACCCGCTCTTCTCCTCCTGCGGCGTCAGGTCGATCTCGAGGCATGGAGGCTCCACGCGGCGCACGGCACGCAGCGCCGAGACCCATAGCTCAGCCTCGAACTGACTGGACCCGTAGCAGATGAGTCGGTAGAAGCCCTTCTCGACCTGGAAGACGTACGGCTTGCCGGCTTTGCGCACGTCGACGTGCTGCACCGACACGACGCCGTCGTTGAGCTGCATGCAGCCTTGGATCTTCTTACGACCCTTGCTCTTGTAGTACGCCAGCGTGCCGTCCGAGAAGAGCACGAAGAACCGCGTCTTCCACGTTTTCCTGCCAGTACGGTGCATCCCCCACACGCGCACAGTCAGCGCCCTTGCTACGAGCCATTCTGCGCGCAGCAGCAGCAGCAGCAGAAGAAGAAAAAGAAGCGTACCAGGCGTGCCCCTGCTTGGTGAGCCATCCCATCTTGACAAAGTTGCCGACCCGCATCTGCGTCGCGTAGAACGTGTCGTTCACGAGCGGGTCGGACCCTCGCCGCACGAGTCGGAAGGCCTTGTCCCTTGGCACGAGCGTCCCCGCCGGCGCCGAGCTGCTGCCGGCAGAAGCACTAGTGTTGGCCGCCGCCGTCGGCGTGGTCGACGCGTACCCGTCCGAGGACGACGACCGCGAGCCGTCGGCTGCGTCGTCCGGGCACGGGCATGAGACCTGCCGCTTGAATGCCGCCGCCATGGCTGTCACGCCTATCCCCCCGGCGTCGCCGAATGCTGCCGCCAGCATGGCCTTGCGCCTGGCGCGGTCTCGCCTTTCCTCGTCCGAGCTGACCTCGAGCTCGACGTGCTGCGAGGCGCGCGCCGCCTCCCGCTGCTCACGGCGCCGAGACGTCCGCCGCGACCTACCGCTGTGCCTGCTCGTGCTCCGCGCGCCGCCCGTGGGGTTCCCGGGGCGAGTCGGCTTCTCGCACGGGCTGGCGGCTGTCGCCACCGCCGCCGCCGCCGCCGCCGCCGCCGCTTCCATCGGCTCCTGACGGCGGAATTGTATTGAAGCGACAGTATTCGCTTCTGGGTGTACCTATGCATTGCCGGCCGATACTGAGCGCCAGTATCAGCTGCGCGCTGCTTTTTTTGTTGAGGAGGAGACGACAGGTCGTCACCCAAAAAAGGCTAAACATCCAGGTGAACCC
>JAADYC010000847.1:0-12658 GCA_023338135.1 Phytopythium kandeliae
ACCAAGACCGGAGTACTTGCAACGCGGTTGAAGAACTTGGTAAAGAGCGAGAAAGCGTGAGTCCGGGAGTTTCGGCTCGAACCTGCTCACACGGTCCAGCCCGTATTCTAGGTAGTAGCCAGTAGGTAGGCGCGCTCGCGAAACGAGCGGTGGAAATCTAGTTATAATGGCTAAACACCCACACCAAACGCACCAAATGTTTAGTCACCGCTACGACGCCTGATTGGTGAGCATTTGCTTTGCTTTGCGATTGGATTGGAGAAAATTTGGCTTGCTAGAGCGCTTGCACGAACATGCTTTTTCAGTACTCTCTTCAATATTGTTGATGATGAATGATTGCTCACTACGTGTCTCCCGTACTCGGCTGCTTTCGAGCTTGCTGCGCTGCAGCGCTCACTGTTCCTGCACGAGATGACATGAGACGGCATGCGATGGCATGCGATGACATGATCTCGCCGCACGAGAGAGAGAGCTCCCACTCCTCCGAGCGCTCAACGCTGCTGTCGTGCGCGAACACTCCAGCTTCGGCCGTGACCGCGAGAGCCACTTGGACTTGGCTGCTGGAATCTCGGGATTGTGTGTGGACTTCCCGTTCCCCTCACCTGAGGTACGAATCCACCAGGATGCTTGAACCAATCGTCAGCCGCTCCAGCGTAGAATGTGCGTACTTTCCAAGAATCACTTCGCTCTTGAGCTGGACAAGAACAACTGAAGCATGTTGGAACTCGCTCGGACTGTGTGTAATTTGACGTCAGCGCCAAGCCGATCTGGCTCGTACCCTCTCCCACCAACGTAACGGACCGTATGTCTTCATTTCTGTAAGTCCATCCACCATTCCATTCAGTAGGTTTATGCCTATTTCGAAGGTTTTGCCGGTGACGCGGCATGAGCTCGTCGCTTCGGGCTGTCGCTCGTCGAAATGCGCCACAGCTGAACGCGTCGCGAGCTATTTGCAGGCGCCTCCGCTGCGCAAGCGAGCGTCGCGGGCGGCGAGAATAGCCAGCGCCGGCTTCCGTTATCAGCGCCTGCGCGCGGTTGGTGTGCGCGCGAAACCGCGAGAGTCTCAGTCACGCTCCTGCTGCTGTCCGACCGCCACGAGTGCCCACGCCGGTCGCGATGGCTAGCGGCCTGTGGGTCATCGGCGTCTCGCTGTCGCTGTCGGCGACGCTCTTCGGCACGCTCGGCAAGGTGCTGCTCAAGCTCGCACACACGTCGGCGCAAGCCTACTCGGTGCAGCTCGCGGCCACGGTCTGCGTCTTCCTGCTCAACCCCGTGTTCGACGCCATGAGCTACGCGTACGCCGCCCAGGTACGGTCGAACGCCCTCGCTCACTCGCTTGCGACTGGACGCCTCCACGCCGTCTAACTGCTCGTCTCCGTCCCGCGCAGTCCATTCTCGCCCCCATGGCAGGCTTCAGCGTCGTGTGGAATATCGTGCTGGCGCCGTACATCCTCAAGGAAGAGGTGTCCATCCATGACATCCGCGGCTCGGCCGTCATCCTCCTCGGCTGCGTCATGGTCGGCGTCTCGGGCAGCCACGACACTCCCAAGCACAGCAGCGCCGACATCTTCGCGCTCTTCACGAGCAGCATATTTATCGCGTACGCCGCGTGCGCGATCGTGGTTGCGGGTGTCGTACGTGGCGCATCGCAGACGCGCAATTCCCCCGCCTTGCGCACTGACCGCGCTCTGTTCCGCCCGGCGTCTGCGTCCGCGCCAACAGCTCGTGTGGGGGATCTGTCACTTCGACAAGAGGAGCGGGTGGCGCCGCTTCGCCTTCGGCGCGCTGTCGGGACTCGTCGGCGGGAACCTCTTCTTCCTCAAGGTGCGCGTGTGCGTGTGTCCCGACGCCGCTCGTCGGTCTGTACGCGCTGGCTCACGCGCGCTGCTTAACTCGGTTGGTCGCCTTGGCTGGCTCCTCGCAGGCGTCGGTGGAGCTGCTGGGCGAGGGTGGCGCGATCTGGGTTCGTCCGGAGACGTACCTCATCTTCGTGGCGGCGCTGTCGTCCGCGGGTGGCGGCATTTACATCCTGGACGCCGGTCTGCGGGAGTACGACGCGCTCTATCTCGTCGCGATCTACCAAGCGTGCCTCATCGTCATCGGGTCCATCTCGGGCGTCATTTTCTTCCACGAGAACACGGGCATGGACACGTGGTGGCAGTCGATCCTGTACCCCGTGAGCATCGTGACGACCGTCGGCGGCATCATCGTACTGTCCGACAAGCACACGGAGCACGCCGACTCGAAGCGCGTGAACGGCACGCTGAACGGCACAGGCAAGCACGAGGCCTCGCCGCTCATGGACACGCACAAGGCGAGCCACAGCGGCGCGATCGACGTCGTCGTGTAAGGAACTATTGTGCTCTGTCTAGCACTCTAGGGGACGCGGCGCCGCAGTATCCATCCAGGCTAGGCAATTGGCCTCGCGTCATTTCCAGGGTCGTCTGCCACCTATGAATAGATCATTGACACACACACACACGCACGCACGCACGCACAATCACATGCGCACGCCATTGCTAGCAATCGCTGCGCCGCCACAACTGCAGACGCGCGTGTCCATCGCGCGCTGGTCCAACTAATTGCAGCAGCTTGCCTTGGCACTCGGGTCCGCCGGGTAGTACATACCCGCGGCCTTGAGCTTGCGGTTGATGAAGCATGTGGCGCCGACGACGACGGCGATGATCGTCGCCACGAAGCCGATGATGACCTGCAGCGTCTGCTGGTACTCCTCCTCTTTCTTGCGCGCCTCCGCCGCCTCACGCGCGGCGCGGGCCTGCTTCTTGCTCATTTTCTTCTTGCGCGGCTTCGAGGGCTTCGGCTCCTCCGCCGGCTCGCCGCTCTGCAACTTCTGTTCTTCGCGATCCAGGCGCGCTAGGTACCGCTGGATCTTGAGGCCGATCTCCGAGCGGCAGCGCTCCGACACCTGTGTCGGGTCCGACGGGTTCGCCTCGATCTCCTTGCGGCACTTGGCCGTCATCTTGGACAGGATCGTGTCGAACGCCTCGACCGTCAGCCGCGGGTCCATCTTCGGCGCCTCCTCCGTCTCCACGGGCTGCTGCTCGCCCGACGCGTCGAGCTCTTCCTCGATCAGCAGCTCGCCGTCATCCGCAAGGATCTCCGCCGACGCCGACGGAGCGCGGAGCACCGAGAGCGCGAGTAGCGCGAGCAGTAGCAGCGGCAGGAGACCGGTGCGCATCGTCAAAGTGCGAGTGCGTGAGCTCTTGGCGAATGCCGTCCGCCGTCCTGGTGGCGATCCGAGCCGGCGACGTGGCGCTCGAGGAGCTGCCGGCGTAACTGTAACCGTACCCTGGAGCGTACTCTGTTTGTGTGGTCCACACATATAACTTGATCGCTTCGAAGAATCCAGTAAAAATCCAGGAAACTCAGGAAGGTTACGCTGACTTGGGGTACCCTAGTTACGATACCGCGCTTTCGTTATTTTGAGCGCGGAAAACAAGTCAATTCCTCGCACCAGAGCGGAGGTGGCGAAGGAACTCTTGCTTGACCCCGCCCCGCTCCGCCCCGCTCCGCCCCGCCCGCTGCAGCCATGACGACCATCTTCGACGGGTACGACGAGGAGTACCGCGCGCTGACGAGCGACATCTCCAAGAAGATCAGCGAGATCGCCACATACGAGGACCAGCAAGGCACGGCGCGCACGCAGTTTGACTGCGACGACGGGTGTTGGACTGGCTGCTAACACTTGCGCTGTCGCCGCGAACAGACAAGAAGAAGACAAGTATCGTCCATGTCGGCGGGTTGATCACCCAGGCGCAGCAGCTGGTTCGTTAGCGCGCGGGAGCGGCGCACGCGTCGCGCGCTTCATCGAGACGATGCAGTCGATCGCTAACGGCGGTGCGCGCGCAGATTCAGCAGATGGAGCTGGAGGTGCGCAGCTTGGACGCGGCCACTCGGCGGGAGCTGAGCAAGAAGGTGGACCAGTACAAGAAGAGCCTGGCCGCGCTGAGCGAGGACCACAAGAAGATCCGTGAGAAGGAGGAGCGCGAAGGGCTCTTCGGCGACCGCGACGGGATCGCGGTGCGTTCGCTGCCGCCGGGCTCGTGTCTTACAGGTATGCCAATGGAGTCGTCTCGTGCTCACTGCGTTTCTCTGGTGACTGCGATGCAGATGTCGTCCACGGACCAGCGTAATCGCATGAAGGCCGCCACGGAGAAGTAGGCGCAATTTTGGAGTTGGACGCCGTAATATCGCGACCAGTATCCGTTGCTGACGTGGCACTGCGACTCGGCTCCTCGACAGGATGAAAGGCACGACGGACAAGATCGATGCGGCGCGGAGAACCGTCGCTGAGACGGAGGAAGTTGGTGCGTTGGCGCGTCTCGCGAATCGATAAAAGCTCGGAGACTCGACGTGGCTGACGCGCGCGGCTCCTCGCTCGATTTACCAGCGCTGGCCATCACGGACGAGCTCGGCCGTAACCGCGAGAAGATCCAGGCGACGCACGCGAAGGTCAAGGGCGTTAATGATATGGCGCGCCGCGGCGGCAACATTGTGAGCCGCATGACGGCGCGCGACAAGCGGCAGCGCTTGGCACTCTCGCTCGCGGCGGGCTTCATCATCGTGGCCATCCTCCTGCTAATTTACTTTGGCATCTTCAAGAAGTAGGCGGCATCACCGACAGAGCCGCCCGCGCGAATCGAGAGACCTCGTCACGAGCAGCAGGCAGGCTCCATCGGCGCAGCGAGTACATTCATTCCCCAATCGTTCTCTCCCTCGCTTTCTCTCCGACTCCAAGAACGCGCAGCGCGCTTCTGGCTATCAGAGAGCTCTTTTCAACTCTTGGCGTCGACAAACGGCGCCACTACGCACGCACAGATACTTGGTGTCGCTCCCGAACGCGACGGGTGTGTTCGGGAGCGCCTGCAGCCCCTCTCCATCGCTCAGACCGCAAACCGCTCGGTCGGCTCGGCCTTGAGCGCCTTGACCTCTCCCTTGAGCGACGAGGAGCTGCTGGACGTCTGCAGCGCCGCTCGCCCCGAGCCGTCTGCCTGCTTGCCGCCTCCGTCTCCGGCACTCTTGACGATGGGAGTGTACCCGTTCTTCAGGCGGCGCTGCTGAAAGAGCAGCCCGATTGACAGCACCAGACCTCCGAGCACGGCGAACACGACAATCGGCGAGCGCGAGAGATCCCTCGTCTCCGAGTCCGCGTCGCCATCGCCCGACACGCTCGGCAGGTCGTCCGGCCCGAAAATGCCGATCGCCAGCTCACTCCCAAAGTACTCGCCGGCATTGAACTTGTCGATGATCTGCTCGCGCTCGGCGTCTGTCCATTGCCGCCGATCGGAGCGGGCCGGAGTGGAGAACAGTGAGCGACCAGCAGGCGACCAATAGGCCAAGAGCGACAGCTCTGCTCACCTGTTAAGTTGTGCAGCGTGTACCCGTCGAGGCTCCACGTCGCGGACGGGTCCTCGGTCAGCTGGAGGCTGTAGAAGTCCACAAGCGTCATGTTGAAGCCGCCGCACCTACGCCAGTGCGTTTGCCCGCTGCCAGTCAATAGGTGCGCCGACTACAGCCTGGACACGACCTCAACCTCCGCGTGTACACGCACCCGAGCGTCTGGAGCGAGTCACGCGGGCACGGCGCGGCCTTTGGCGCCACCTGCACGAGCAGCGCGTAGCGCGTGCTGTTGGAGTCCGGCGCCGTGGATTCGCTAGCCGAGATGACGCTCACGGGGTGAAGCCCTTTGCTGGCGGGCAGTCCGAGCTCCTTGTTGAGCTTGGCCACGCCCACTTGGCACGCCGAGTACACGGGCTCACACGTCGACAAGCTGTGCATGTCGCTCATCTCGAGTCCAAGGCAGTCGTTGAACTCGGCCGAGGTGCCGGCCAGCCACGCCGCCACGCATAGCGCGGACCGCGCGCTCCACCGCATCCTGCCGCTCCGAGTGCCACGCGTCTGGGTCGCCGCGCTGCTGGATGTGGAGCGAAGAAGTGAGTCTGTCATGGCGACAGTCGAGAGTCGGCGGCCACCACATACTCGCTGCCAGCGAGCGTCAAAGGTCGCGCGATCTTCTTTCCGATGCGAATCGCTGCTCGACAATGCCGACCTGTGCATACCCATTTCATAGCTTTCGCATTTTCAGCCAATTGTATCACTCTACGAGTCTATAAGTTCGCTCTAGGACGGTCCGCAAAGTTCGCGCGTTGCTTGGCGGTCCACGGACGGCAGCGGAGGCGACGATGGCGCCGGCGACGACGGCGATGGAGCGGCCGGTGCGCAAGACCGGCGACGTGCTGGCGCTCGGCATCGAGGGAAGCGCGAACAAGCTGGGCGTAGGGGTGATCCGCTTCCGCGCGGACGGCGAGACGGAGATCCTGGCGAACCCGCGCAAGACGTACATCACGCCGCCGGGTCAGGGCTTCCTGCCTCGCGAGACGGCGTGGCACCACCAGAACCACGTGGTCGGCGTCGTGCGCGCGGCGCTGCTCGAGGCCGCGGTCCAACCCAACGAGCTCGACTGCATCTGCTACACCAAGGGCCCGGGCATGGGCGGCCCGCTCACATCGGCTGCCGTCTGCGCGCGCATGCTCTCGCTGCTCTGGCGCAAGCCGCTCGTCGGCGTCAACCATTGCGTCGGCCGTACGATATCTCGCCGCGTTACTCTGGTTGCTGGTAGGACTGGCCTACCGCGCGCGGATTGATGGACTGATCATCGGCCGCTCGGGGTCGACGTGTGAACTTACAGACATTGAGATGGGCCGTACCGTGACCAAGTCGTCGGACCCGGTCGTGCTGTATGTGAGTGGCGGCAACACGCAGGTCATCGCCTACTCGATGCAATGGTGAGTGGACACCTCGTAGAGGCGCCCATGCTCTCGTAGCTCGTGTCGCTCTTGCCTGACGGCCATGGACGTCTGCGCAGTTACCGCATCTTTGGCGAGACGATCGACATCGCGGTCGGCAACTGCTTAGACCGGTTCGCGCGCGTCCTCGAACTGTCGAATGATCCGAGCCCCGGATACAACATAGAAGTACTCGCGCGGGAGTACGTTGATCTTCAAGGGACTCGTTGTCGCTGCTGCTGAGCACTAACCGCTTGTGCGCGTCGGTTGCTAGAGGCAAGAAGTTCATTGAGCTCCCATATACGGTCAAGGGGATGGACGTGTCGTTCTCGGGCATCTCGACGTATATCGAGAAGGAGGCCAAGTACGTTGCGATGCTCTCATTGTCCTTGATGTTCGCTCGCACTAATAGCAGTGTGTGTGTCTGCGCAGGGAGAAGATCGAGTCGGGCGAATGCACCAAGGCCGATCTGTGCTTTTCTCTGCAGGAAACCATCTTCTCCATGCTGGTAGCGAACACTCAAGCCACCAGCCCTGTCATTTCTATGGCAGACTGATGGCACCATTGGTATTTGTCGCTGGATAGGTGGAGATCACTGAGCGCGCGATGGCGCACTGCGGCCAGTCGGAGGTCCTGATCGTTGGCGGCGTCGGATGTGCGTTTTCAAGCCAGAGCCGTTGGGTGGAAGCACTGATCGGGGCACTAACGTGCACGACTGCTGCATCTGATGCACAAGGCAACTTGCGGCTCCAGGAAATGATGGAGATCATGGCCAAGGAGCGCGGCGGGCGGGTGTGTGCGATGGACCAGCGCTACTGCATCGACAACGGCGCGATGATCGCCCAGGCGGGCGTCCTGCAGTTCCAACACGGAGACATAACGAAGCTAGAAGACGCGACGTGCTCTCAACGGTGCGAACGGTTCTCTTGATCCATCTATCGCCAGTGCTCCTCGCTATATTCATGCCGACTCGTGCAACCTTTTGTCACAGCTTCCGCACGGACGAGGTCGATGTGATCTGGCGCAGCGACTGAACGTAGAGTTTCTCGGCCGCACTACCAGTGCGCGCTGGCTGGCAGTTCACAAGCGAGTGGAGCATAACACGCTCATGCCCGACCCAATCCGATCTCGCATGTCCAGCAAGTAAATTTAGCTGACGCGGTTGGCTGGAAGTGCTAATTTTACTCGCCTCGTTGTTGATTCCAGACGTGCTCGACTCGGTGCGAAGTGGAGCACAGAGCAGCACGCAGCCCGCCTAATACCGCGCCGGGCCCATGGATCGCGCTCGGCGCGCGGAGCCTTATAGCAGCGCCACGATATGGACGAGAGAGGTCGCCAAGAACCTCGCGGGGCACTTGGCGCGAATATCTAACGTCCATAGTTGCGTCGACACGAGCTCGCCCAAGTCAACGCAGCTGCCAAAGTTCCAGCACACGCGCGGCGCGAAGAGATGCTTGGCAAGTCCTGTGAAGCCGAGGCAAGTGCTCGTGGATCCGCTACTGTCGGGGACCGAAGCTTCCGACAGTTCTACCTCTTCCTCAAGCGGACGAAGGGAGGATTGCGTTGATAACCAGGCTGGCGCGAGAGCCAGCGAGCCGACCAAGCAGCGTGAAGATACTCCGGCGCAGCAGCAGCACAAGAGTCGTCACCACCATCACCTCGCTCCACACAATGCTATGATACGTGAGCACGACCAGCAAGAAGTTGCTGCACACGATGCGAAGAGAACGCTGGACAAAGTCCGTGGACCAGGGCAAGCGCGACCCAAAGCGGGAAACGCCCTTGGAGATTCCACGTATGACTGCCCACCAGCGATGAGCAGTGGCAAATTTCGCCCCGGTATGGACTACAAGCAGAAGCAGGCGCAGCTCAAGATTTGGCAAGAGAATCAGGCTCTCGCGAAGCGGCTCCGAAGCACCAAGCCGACTCTGAAGAGCAAAGACTGGGAGCGAGATGACAAATGGAATCAAGAGTTCCTCAGGAGCCAGGAGAGGCGGCGGTCGCTGCTACAGACAGAACTCGGCAAGGTGCACACGGCGCCACACACGACGATCGTCCGCGTCCGACCACTCAAACTGCCACAACACGAGCCTTCAGCCATGGTAGGCGGGGATGATGGACAGTGCCAAGGAAGAAACAGTATCTCCGGGAGTACCGCGACCACCATCGATGGCTCTGGTCTGGAGCCCGTGTCTGCGCGTCGTCGGCGAGCGAGAAGTCGCACGCTAGGCTCCGAACCGCTGGGTGAGACAAGCACTCAACTTGTCCGTTTGAGTGCTGTGAACCACCGTCGGATCCTGCAGCTACGGCAGCAAAAGAATCTCAATCTGACTGAGAACGAAGCCATCCCGTCTATTGGAAAGGACGTATCCCGCTTGTCGACCGTCGACCTGAATGACGACGAGCTCGTCGATATTCGCTTCACGTTTTCTCAACGGAGAAATAACAGGACGGGTCGAGTCCGTCACAATGGCGAGGATGAAGGAGTCGCACGCGAAGACGCAGATCCACCTCACGACAATGTGACTGATGGAAAATACGACGAAACAAAGGTTGACACTTTGAATGGAGCCTCGTCGCCCGGAGTCGAGCTTGAGGAGGCTCTCGATCATTTGGGCGACGCGGAGGTTTCACTGGTACATGTGGCCGCGGATGAAGAAGACTCTCCACGATCTAGCGAGGGGGTGTCTCTAACCCCAGCTTCGACTGATTCACAGGAGTGCCAATTCAACGATGCCATCGTCCGAGTCGAACACCCTCTCTTGGATCCAACCATCGACCCGATCGCGCTAGCAGCAGCCATGCCTGGCTCCGACGCAATATCTTGCTCCGTGGCGCCTGAGGAACCGCCTGGTGGCTCAGAGAACAGCAGCACTTGCTCATCAGTGGGTCACGAGGCTGCGCCAGTAGTCGAGCAGTCCTGCACATACCAAAGTGATGCTGCGTTATGTGTTGGTGGTATCCCAAGCCATGCGTCTGACTCTTCTGGATCGACTTGTGAAGAGAGCGCTTCAGCTGAAGCATCTCAAACCACCGCCGGCAGCATCGAAGACGGCCACAATCAGACTATCAATGGATCGGACTGGGCACTCGACAGCGACGCCGAAGGACTGCTCTTCGCTAACGACAAGCGCCAAGCTGCGACGCTCCCTGAGGCGGGAGGTGAAGCCGGTGCAATCCCGACTGTGGACGAAAAAGGAGCTGCAGCTTCAGAGGAACAGCAAACCGATGGCGACTCTACCGTGGACGCGTCACTGCTCGATGCTGAGCCAGAGTATCGAGACGACGTCTTCGACGATGACTATCAAACAGAAGACGAACGGCGGGAGGGGCAGCTGCCAGGCGCTGGCGCCAACGAGGGCACTTCGACGGCGAGTGCGTCACCTGAGCAAGCCGGCGAATATGACAGCGACTACGACGACAACGGAGAGCTTGACGAGGATGGAGACGGCGACAAGAAGAGCCAAGCGGGCGAAACATACTCCGGAGAAGCGGCGTGCGGCGAACGAGGTCAGGACGACGCGTGCAATGGCGAGCTGGAGTACTCGCAGGATGGCTTCGCCGACGATTGAGCCTAAGTTCGTTTTCATCCTATAAGTTCGCGCGAACATTGCGGGATTTCAAACGTTGACAGCAGGAACTGCTCGCGCCAGCGACCGCCCTCGCGATGGCCGAGGCGCGCGCCTCGCCGACGTCCGTGGACCCTTGCCTTCCCCGCCGATCGGTGTCAACATGCGCTAACTCCCCACTGAGGTATCTACGAACTCTGTGCGCGCCGCAGCCTTCGCACACCGAGCTCGTCTGCGAGTGGCTCGCCGAACCCTTCGCTATCGAAGGGACCAACGCGCCAGGACTCCTCTCTCGAGCACGCCGCGCGCTCGGTCGGCAAGGCCGCGGCAAAGACGTCCGCGGAGCAAACGAACGACGACGCACTGGATTCTGTCCCTCCTCGCCATCGACAGCTCGATTCTGACGCCGGCATCGCCATTGACAGCGTCGAGAGGCTCAGCGATGCAGAGGGCGACGATGCCGGGGAGTCACTAGAGGCGACGCAGGAGCTCCCGCACGAGCCCGAGCAGGAACTGGGAACTCAAGATAGTAGTGAAAATACCGAATCGACAGGGACTCGATCGGAGCCGGACGATACCGAGAGCAGCAGCGACGATCCTCGCGACGAGACCTTCGTCCCAGAAAACTCGTCGGGTGCATCATCGGCCGAGACCGAGACGGAGAGCGAGACGTCAGTTGCACGAAAGGAGGAGCCTCGACATGCTCAGTCCCTCCACGGGTGCGTTTGCGAATGTTTCGGCTGGCACATGGTTGAGAGCCTGACGCCGTGATGGTAGCGATGGTGAGAGACGGCGGAAAATGTGGTGGACACAAGAGGAGGTTGACTTTCTTCGCGGCGGCGTGCGGAAGCATGGGACCGGTGTGTGGAAGAAGATTTTGTCGCAAGGACAAGGGATTTTCCTTCCCCACCGCACCAATATGGACTTGAAGGTAGGCATCGCGCTTGCACCCGCGGCTTCGGGAATGAGGCTCTCACCTCTGAGCGTTTTGCTGCGGAGCAGGATAAATGGACCAACCTCATCAAGCGATTTGGAGAGGAGAAGGTTATGAGTGAGGCCGAGATCAACGTGGCTGAGCGTGCTCGGCGTGGGCGATCGCCCCGTGCAAGTCTTGGTGATGGCGCTGGAGAACCGACGGGAAGGACCAAGCGGCTGCGACGCGAGTCCTCTGCCTCCGCTCATGTGGAAGCCCCTAGCTCCGTCCCCCCACCCGAAGGAGCTAGCAATGTGCCCGCGGAGTGGGTAATGCTACAAATTGCTGCGGATTCGTTCGCCGAGGTAAGCGCTAGCTATCGATCTAGCTGCCCTGTTTCCTCCGCTAATGTGTCGTTGGGCTTGTGCGGCGCAGCCGATCACTGTCAAAGTCAACTTCGCCAGCTGCGTTAATGTCCGAACGCTCAAGAAGAAGATCCGCACGAAGTTACTGCCGTCTCGTTGGGGGAGCGCGGCCGTCCCGACGCGGATCGAATTGGTAAGCACTGGCTCCAGGAGACTGCTGGACGACAACGAGCAGCTGAGCCGCTGCATCCCCAAGGACGGAAGTGGGCTGTACGTGATCCCTGGATCTCCATAAGCTTGGCGTTGTGGCACCTCCATCGACTCCTCTCCACATCACGCAGTCGGTTGAGATTTAGAGCACATCTGTGTTCGTTGCGAAGCGCTCGTGTTCGGACCGCGCTCCGCAGCAGTTGGAACGGCAAATGCAGAATTGACACTGTATTGGTTGCGCATACCATTTGAATCCAACGATCGAGGCTGCGATGCTAGTGCTCGATGCCCCAACCGTAGGTGGCGAACGACATGTGGCCAATGGCGAACCCACCAGCGAGTGTCTCGGCTCCAGCGTTGAAACTCCCCAACCCAGCGCCCGCACCGACAACGAACGGCAGGAAGTGATCCGGCGACGGGTGCGCCAGGCGCGCGGCAGGCGCTTCCTTTCTCCACGAGCAAATCCGCTCCTCGCGCTCACTGGCGCTAAGGCTGCTCTTGTCCGTCAGCGTGTCGTCCAGCCAGTCCTGGAACGCCTGAGCCCAGTCCATGACTCCCTCCATGGGCGTGAAACCAGCGCGCAGGTTGTGCGTCGCCTGACCCGAACACATGATCAGCGTGTCCTCCTCACGAAACGGCGCCAGCGCCTTGCCCAGCTCGAGGTGCGCCTTGTCACTCAGGTTGCAGTTGATCGACATGGTAACGATCGGGATGTCGGCCTCCGGACGGATCAGCAGCATCGGCACGAACGTTCCGTGGTCGAAGCCGCGGTCGACCAGGCGCGCTGGGATCTTG
>JAADYC010000848.1:0-12652 GCA_023338135.1 Phytopythium kandeliae
AGCTGGTGTGCGCGCCATCGATGTGTCTTGCGTTTGCATTAAGGTGAAAGCCGCTGGATCAATATGAATGTTGCATGTTCGCCTCACAGCGCGCTGCCGGCAATTGCTGCAACTGGGTCGGGCAACTTCAAGTGTGGCGATCCAATAGCCAAGCATGTATTGCAGGTATCTCAAGCGTTGTCATTGACTAAAAGCGCGTCGTCAGCTGTCACGAGCGGATCTTTGGCGGGAACACATTGCCGCTTCGAGCGCCGCGCAGTTCACGATGGGGAGGTGGCGTCATTCGTACGACATGGACGACTCGCAGCGCTTCCGCTCGACCTCAAGGTGGCGGATGGGCTCTCGGACGACGAGTCGCAGGCTACCCCGCAGTGGCAGAACGCCGGCAGCCGCGCGCTCGTCGCAGTGCTCTCTCGTGCCGTCAAGATCAAGCAGAGTGGCGAGTGTTTCTTCAGCGAAGTACGCGCCGTTCGGCAAGGACTACGACACCGTCCCGACGAGAACGTACGCAAGAGTTGGCAGATGAGCACGAAGGAGAAGGACGACCAAGTTGCCATCCGCAATCCACAGCTCAAGGAAGACCTGAGTCGGTTCATGGGGAACGAGATCGCTCCCAAGCTCGGGTTCATGGACGTCTCGCTGCAGTGCATCCCATACAAACTGCTGGTCTACGAGGCTGAGGACACTCCGTCAAGCACCAGGACGCGGAGAAAGAGGATAACATGATCGATGCTCCGGATGGTGGTCGAGCGGTCGGGAGGAGAGCCCGCTTTGGCGCACCTGTTCCTCGCCAGGCTGCATCTTGACTAGATCAACACGCAGCAGCGCAAGGACGAGATGTGAGAGATGCCGCTGGCCGTCTACAGTCGGAACGCGTGCGTCCAGGCGTTCCTCGGCGACCCCGAGATGTCCGCGATGATCACCGGGTTCAACGACGACAAATACGCGAGCAACTACTCGCGCAAGCACCGCCACGATCTGGCGAACACGTTCCTCAAATGCGTAAGAGCGGGCTCGCCATCCTCGTCACCAAGACGTGCGACATCTTCGTCAAGCACTGCCAGGTCGGCGGCTACGAGCCCGAGGCTCACTCGCTCTCAGCTCTGCGGCGCTCCGTTCAAATCGGTCGAGCCGCCAGCCGCTTCGACTGCTGCGCCGCCGCCAGCAATAACCAGCAGAGCTCGAGCGAAGCGCCGACGCGCCGACGCGGGCGACGTCATTGCCATTGACAACTAGCGAGCTCGTATCTCCTCTCTCCTCTCTCTCTCTCTCTCCATCAACATGGCCGTGGTCTCGCCTCCTCTCCTACTGGGTCTTCTTCTCGCGGTCCGAGATGGCGCCGAGGCGCTCGACGAGCGGCGGGTGGCTGTAGTGGTACGCGCTGTAGAGCGCATCCGGGTTCATGTTGCTCAGGTTCTCGATCGCGAGCTTCGTGAGCGCCGTCTTGAGCGCTGGTGCATGGCCGAGGTCCACGGCGAACGCGTCGGCCTGGAACTCGTTCCTGCGCGTATGCAGCGTCACGAGGAACGACAGCGCGTGGTCCACAGGTGCCCAGACGGCCTGCGAGAAGAGCAGCAGGCCGATGATCACAGGCAACGGCGCGTTGGGATCGGCGTCGGCGGCGAAGCCGAAGCTCGCGAACAGCTCGGCGTCGTTCATGCAGAGACCGAAGACGTAGAAGAGCGCGAGCGTGTAGAGCTGCTGGATGGCGAAGCCCTGCGCCGTGTGCCAAAGCTTCCAGTGGCCGAGCTCGTGGCCGAGCACGGCGACGACCTCGTCGTGCGTGGCCTGCGCTAGCAGCGTGTCGAACAGCACGATGCGCTTGCTCTTGAACAGGCCGAAGAAGTAGGCGTTGCTGTGGCTCGAGCGCTTCGAGCCGTCGCACACAAAGAGCTTGGTGAGCGGGAAGTGCAGCTGCGCCGCGAGCGCCTCAATGCGCGCGCGCAGCTCGCCGTTCTCGAGCGGCGTGAACGTGTTGAAGAGCGGCATGATGAGCACTGGGTAGATCGTCACCATGACGAGTGAGAAGGCCAGCAGGAAGACCCAGACATACCAGTAGAAGCGCGCGCCGCCCCAGCGGATGACCCAGAGCAGCGCCGCCGTGACGGGCAGCCCGATGGCCGCCAGCAGCAGCAAGCCCTTGAGCTTGTCGGTGACAAAGAGCCGCAGCGTCTGCTTGTTGAACCCGTGGCGCTGCTCGACCACGAACGTCGAGTAGAGCGAGAAGGGAAGGCCTACGAGCGTGTCGCGCGCCGTCGCGAGCGTCAGCAGCACCAGTGCGCGCGTGATCTCGTTGCGCTCGTCCAGTCCCGCGGCTGCGAGCACCGAGCCCGATAGTGACCACAGAAACGGCAGGTAGCCCAGCAGCAGCAGCGCCGTCGCCTCCAGCTGGCTGTACGCGCTCGAGACGAGAGCCAAGGCGCTCTTGTCCAGCCCATACGCGCGGCTCGTGTCGAACTTGGCCAGCGTCGCGTCCAGCAGCGTCACGCCCGACTCCGTCTGCTTCTCCTCCGTGTCGCCCTCGCCCTGGCCGTCACGTCCGGTTTCCTGCTTGGTCTCCTCCTGCTCGCCGGCGCCTGGGCCAATCGTGGGCTTGGCCGGCGGCGAGTAGCTCCCCAGCCCGCGCACCGCGGCCTCGAGCGCCGGCGGGAACTGCTTCTCCTGGAGCTTCCGGTGCTGGCTGTCTCCGACGCATCAGGCGCGCGTGAGCGTCTGTCCGTGACCGAGCGGACGGGGAGAGCAAGCGGGGGGAGCGAGCAACCAAGCGAGCAGGTGCGCACCGCAGGTCGAGGTACGTCTCGAATACGTAGACGAGTGTCATGAACACGAGGCAAGCCTGGAAGTACGGCGTCGCCGACGGACGCCAGCCCTCCTCGCGGTACAGCGGCGCCTGCCACCATGCCAGCGGCTGCGCGGCCGCGTCTCCATCCATCTCTGACGTCTCCAGTCGCTGCGCTGGCTGCGTGATCTGCGTGATCTGCGTGATCTACCTCCCTGCCTGTCTGTCTGTCTGCGCTGAGCGGGCTGACGCCGACTTGGGTCTCAATCCAGCAAGAGAGTGATGTGATGGATATCATGCGCTCCTCGCCTGGGATGATGGAAATGTGGGATAGTCCACATGATCTGGAGCGCTCTACACGATCTGGAGCGCCCCACATTTGACACTTTTGATTCGCATGCATGCATCCACGCACTTGGAGGCAATGACGCATGGGACGACCGTGTGGAGCAAGCGCGCCATGCATGGGCTGATACGTCTTCCACGACTTCGGCTGCGAGAACGAGAGCGGGCTCGAGAAGCTGTGGCTGCTGTCGGAGGGAGAGCTCGTGGAGGTCCCAGAGCCCAAGAGAGCGGCCCGCCGCGCGCATCACCGACATCAACCGCGCCTCCTCTGAGGACGAAATGCTGGCGGAAGGGAAGCGGGGATTGAGTGCCTGCACGCGGCGCGGCGGTGAGTCACGAGCGCGCGACAGTGCTTCCCTTGATTTCTCAACAAGGACAACGCAAAGAAGGCGGTGTGCAAGAGGGGCGTGGCCAAGCTCAAGGCTCTCGATCGATCGCGATTCCGGGCTCTCCTGAGCGCCAACATGGGCATCGCCGACCCGAGTGACCGCATGGCGTTCTACGTTGCGAAGTTGTCACTCTCGCTCGATTACTTGGACTACGGTCACGGGAGTTACGATTGCATCGGATGGGAAGAGGAAAACCGGGTCGAATCCGTCGAGAAGTGGCTCTCTCTCAACGGCGCAGTGCTCAACGGAACTGCACGAGTCGGAGGGTTCCTGTTGACGGAGAGCCTGCTAAACCTGGACGAGGAACCGCTCGCCGATCTGTGGAGAAGACAAGGCGAGATCAATGTCGAGGATCGCTCCAGGAGCAAGAACTGCATCTGCTACGCAATCATCGCGTGGCGGAAAGCGCGAGATGCGGACCTCGCTCGGATCCTCATCGTAGCGAATGCCGTCCCGGTCTCTCCCTCTCCGATGACGAGAAGTCAATGGGTGGCGAGCGCTGTTGCCAGTTTAGTGGCTCGAAAGGCGTCGCGGCCTGTAGCTGCGTCGATAAGAAGCTGTACGAGAGTAGACGCCGCGACTGAACGCCAGCTTCTCGGCGGTCATGGACGCAAGTGCCAGCGTCGCGATTGACCGCAGCTATGCCTGATGACGCTGTTACGACTGTTATCGACCCAAGAATAGCTCTCGACTCTCTGCTTGGCCGGTCCCTCACCCACTCAATACATTGACGAGCAACTGCGCGCAGTACGATGGCGGCTTGCGTTGCGCTGACCACGAGCGGACTGATGCTCGTCAACTGGCAGGACGACGGCGCTCTTGACGCTCAGTCGTCGCCGCCTCCGCTCCGATCCCTCTGCTTCCCGATGCTCGGTCCATTGCTGGCGTCGCTCGTCCAGTTCTCGCAAGGCGCCGAGTTCAGCTACGTCGAGTTGAGCGCAGGCGTCCATGTCTCCATGTCGACCGACCACGCCACCCAGGTGACGGTCGCCGTGCTATTCCGCTCGACTTGCGTCCGCGACCGCGAACTCGCTCGGCTCAAGAGCCTTGTCATGCTGAGGCAGCTCGTCGCATCGTTCGGAGATGACATTGCGCGGCTCGCGAAGGCGCACGCAGTACAGTCGCAGGCCATGGCGGATTCCTACACGCTGACGCAAGCACTGGAAGGCATTATCGATGACGGAGGCGACGCGCACGAGACCAAGAGCGAGTTCCTCGTCTTCGAACGCGAGTGTGTCGCACCGACAATGAAGCGGTCGGCATCGGACTGCCCACTGAGGTCGCTTCCGCCTTTAGCATCAACGGATGGGCTCATCCGCGCGCTGCTGCTCAATGCCGAGACGGGAGCCCTCCTGGGGTCTATCGACGTGGAGACACCGAGTTCTGATCGATGGCGCGCAGTGCTCAACAGCGCACACACCGGCCGACTCGTGACTCGCGCGGCTCTAGCGTTGCGCGAGAGTTTCCCGCTTCTACGCCACTCGTATCTGTCGATGCGTGCGAACTCTTCATCAGGATCGGCCAATGAGTGCTCTCCCCCCGCCTTGACGCTCTTGCTGCGCTTGAGCTCTCGACCGTCCGCACCGCTCGACACTTGCGTGTACTTCGGGCTGCAGATGCTATCAGTGCGTGCATTTGAGATGGTCGACGCATGCAACAAGCCGTGGGCTCACCGTTCTGTCTCCCGTCTTGCCTCTAGCAGATAGGCGTGTTTGCCGCAGGAGCGATGTTCTCAGGAGAAGCCGCGACGGCTCCCCAGCACGGTAATAATCCCGACAAGACACCGATTGCCACTGCCCGCGCTGACTTTGATCAGCTTGAGAGTGTTCTCACAACCGACGAGCGTGGATCTCGGATGCTTCACTTGCTCCGGGGATTAACAGCAGCCGATCCGAGGGACCCAAGCTGTCGACTCTTCATTGGATCCTCCGGCGTTCCGAAGGACGTGGCCATGGTGCTCGATGCTATCTCTCGCTCGTGGGTCCCAGCGTCGCTGCGATTCGGGGTGGAAGATACGTGCAGTATCGCCAACAGCAGCGGAAGCGCCGAGTTGGACACGTCAGACTGGGGAGTCGTCGACGTGGAGCAGCAGCTCGCGAGCGTCAAGCTATCGTCGACCCGTGGTGCTGATCTGGTCGAATGAATGCGCACAAGAGTGAGCACCGCGTGAGGCTCCGAACTCCCTTGTCAGGAACACTATTGGTATATCGAAAGCGTTACGCGCTGCCCGTATCAAACGGCTGAGGTCACGCCACGTCAGGCACAGCCGGTGCCAAGCCCTTGACCTCCATGTACCGCAGGACATCTCGGAAGCGGAGCTCGCTCTCGCTGCGCGTTTGCCCGTGCTCCATGTTGTTCAAGTGGTCCTGGACGAGCGCGACGAGTCCCTTCAGATAGTTGTGCGTCACTTCGGGGGCCTGCTTCTCAAAGAAGTACACGTACTGCGCATGCATCGGCGTCCATATCGCGCGTCTCGATCAGTACTCAAAGAAAATGGCAAGCAAGCAGCTCGAACAAACGACGTACCGCTTCGAGAATGTCAATGAACAGCGGCACCTGGCTCCCTGAGGATCCGTTCATGCCGTCGGTGATACGCAACGCGCGCTGGAGACACTCGAGGACGCGCTTGCCGTCTTGGTGCTGAGGGTGCTGCGGCGTCCAGCAAGAACCTCGTCCATCCATCAGCGCTCACAGCGAGAAGCTAACAGTCGAGCAGTAAGCACGCCACGTACCCAAAACAAATGCGCGCAGTGGACCACCATACTGGCCTGGTCGCTCTTCTTGAGCAAGCGCGCCGCGTACTGCGTCGTCTTGGTAGCCAGTACGTCGTAGTTGGCAGCCGACATGTGCGTCGTCGCGCGCAGGGACGCGACCATCACCTCGAGCGCTCTCCACTGCTCTCGCGAGTTGCTGATCTGGTCCTCGTACACGATGAACGCCTGCGTGATGAACTCATACGCGATCGACTCGAGTCCGCCGCCGTCCGCGACGAGCGCACACTCAAGGAACAGACTGACACACGTGACTGACATCTGCTCGAGCTTGGACGCCAGCGCCGTCACCATCTCGTGCACGAATTGAAGCACCTCCCTCGCCGACACTTCATCGCGACTCGCAGTTGAAGCGGTAACAGCAGCTGCAGCATTGCCAGAAGCGGTCAAAGACGGCGGTGGCGAGGCGAGCATGATCGCCCGCGCAAGCGCTAATGACCGGTAAATCAGCGGCACGAGCGTGAATCGGATGCGGAAGATGCCTCCTTGTCCAAACGCGCGCCGCGCGACTGCCAGCATCTTGAATTGCGCGTCCAGACTGGTCGAGTCGACCAGATGGATCACCTTGGAGAGGTTCAGCTGCTCGCGTTCGAACGCCTCAACTTCCTTCCGCGACGTCGAAGACGCCTCGAGCGAGACCGGCGTCCCGTTCGGGTCATCGCGGATGACGGACGTCAGCACTTCAACGACAAACTCCATCTCGTCCACACTCTCCACGCGCTGTCTGCGCTGCAGAAGCACTCGGATCCACTCCATCGCGGCCACTTTGCGTGTCGAGCAGTAAGGCAAGAGCTGCAACACGTTCGTGAGTGCCTTCACTTGCATGAGCTCCTTCAGCGAGAGCTGCTGCATGATGAAGAGCACAAACTCCTTCGCTTGCGGTATCACGACGCTCTGCGTGTCCCCCTCGCTCCACGATCGCGCCTTAACGAACGCCAAGAGCCGCTTGGCTACCTGCTCCAGCGACGAAGTGCTCGAGGTGAAGCACGTGTACGCGAACTTGGACAGCGTCACGAAAAACGCCATAACCGACTCGCACGGCGGTGTAGCGTCGGTCACTGCGCCGTTGGATGGATCTGCATTGCCGTTAGGACTCGATGACGCCACAGCCGTGTAGCGAGAGCTCGAGGGTACAATCAGCGTGTCGACGCAGCTTAGCAACAAGCGGAAGAGCTCTTGCTGCTGGTCCTCGCTGGACTCCGCGCTGCCACCTTCGCCTTGTGAGTCTCCCAGCTGTGCGTCAATAGTTCCAACCGTCGCCTTTGAGCTCTTCCTGCCTTCATAATACCGCGTGAGCCGCTCGACAAGAGCTGAGAGCATCACTGCGATGTCCACGCGTGCGTGGAGTTCACCCAGCGCGCCGAGCAACTCGGCGAGGTTCTGGAGATGGAACTCGTCTGGGAAGACCTGGATGACGCAGTCCACAAGGTACTGCTGCGCGATGGGGTCCTTGCATCCGACAATGATCTGCAGCAACTTGGGCAGCACCTTGATCGCGTACACCGCAGCCGTGACGCCCTCCAGTTGACTTAGGCGCACGAGCGACGTGCCGACGAGCACGCGCAGGTCCTGGCGCTCCTTCTCGCGCGCGGACTTATTCTTGGCAGCCGCGACGCCCGCCTTTTGGAACTGCATGCGGATCCAGAGCTGGTTCGTCTCGCTCAGATTGTGCAACAGGAAGGCGACCGAGTCGTCCGTCGACCCGCCGCCGGCGCGCTCGTACTCTGAGCCGGCGTCCGGCAGCTTGTCCTTGACGCAGATGGACAGGTAGTTGCGCAGGAAGAGACCGCGCAGCGGATACTGCACGCCCTTGGCCATCTCGACCAGGTCTGTCAGGATCTCGCGCGCTGGTGCCTCCTTTGTCTTGATGTACACCGAGCCGACCGTCACGAGCAGGTAGCTTCGCGCCAACACATGTACATAAGCACACACGCGCGACGGTCAGCGCCAGCCGACCTCGTACAACTGCGCGTCTCTTTCCCCCACTCACAGTCGCGGGAGTACGTTGCCGCTGCTCTGGACACGCTCGTACAGCACGCGCACGGGCGTACCGGCGCGGTGGAGCTCCTCGAAGAAGCTCTCCAGGTGCCGTAGCTCGTCCAGCACCTGCATGTCTGCGCGCATCCGCCGCGCACGAACCGCTCGTGTCAGTCGCGCACCACGGAGCGAGCCACGAGCCACGAGCCACAACCCTGGCGGGAGCCGACGCACAGAGCTGGTAGTAGTTCTTGGGCGAGAGCAGACTCGTGCGCAGCTCGCGCAGTAGCTCGCCCGCGTGCTGCAGCGCACCGCTGAGCTCGCCCGCGTCCATGGCGCGCTTCATGCGGAAGGCCTGGTCGCGCACATTACGCAACGCCTCCTGCAGCAGGTCGGCTTCTCCCTGCTCGTCCAGCACGAACGCTGCCGCCGACATGCCGCCTCCACCGCCGCGTCTTCTTACTCGTGCGTTGGCGTTGGCGTCGGCGTCGGCGGAAGAACAAGATACACTCGGCTTGGAGTCGACCACGTTAGATTGATCATCGATCCGAAATGGAAGACTGAACATCTATGTCTACCACCTCAAAATAGGTCCAATTGCTCTCGTGCGGACGATGGCAATGCGAGCGAGCAATGCGATGGATGCCGAGACCGATCGATCGACGGCGAGACGCTCGAATAAATAAAGGGCAGCGCGGCCGCTCAGAGCTTGGGCGGGAACACCTTCACGAGGCGTCTGCGCAGCGCGACGAGCACGACAACCTCCTCGTTCCGCCGCACCTTGACGAGCTCCCTCTTCAGCGAGGCGATGCGCAACTGCAACCTGGCGCGCGAAATCTCCTGCATGCGCAATACGGAGCGAATGTGCTCGAGCAGCTGCAGCTCTTCGTCGCGCTCGTCCAGCAGCTCGTTGAACTCCTCGCAACGTGCCTGGAGGCTGCCGTCGTCCTGCTCCTGCTCTTGCTCCTGCTCCTGCTCCAGGTCCTGCTGCTGCTCCTGCTGCTGCTCCTGCTGCTGCTCCTGCTGCTGCTCCTGCTGCTGCTCGGTAGCGCGGAGGTGATCGATCTCCTCCTGGTGACTCGCCATGAGCTCCTCGATCTCCTCCAGCCGTGCCTCGGACTCGTCCAAGTCGTCCTCAGACGTCGTGATGGCGCGCCGGGTCTCGCACAGGTCGTGCTGCAGCGCACGTAGCTGCGCGCGCAGCGATCGCCCGTACAGCGTCAGCTTGGCAGCGACCTGCTCCAGCTGCTGCGGGCCGCGCTCGTTCTTGGAGAAGGCCATGCTGATCCTGAGCGTCCTACTCGCCTGTAGTTTCGAGCTTGTGGCGACGCCGGCGAGCAGAGAGAGAGAGAGAGGGATCTGACGCGACCAGCTCCAATTGGAGAATGAGCTGTGGGGAAGAGTGGGCGAACAAGCGAACACACACCGCCGCCGCGGACGACCGACGAACTGCGTTGCTCCGCTCCAGCTCCAGCACCAGCGCCGAGCGAACGAACGGACAGGATAGGACGGGCGGACGCAAACTGGCCGGCGAGAGAGCGAGCAGGCGTGGGACGCGAATGACACGATGCGCTGAGCTGCTGAGCTGAGCTGCTGGCTGGCGCCAGATGGACGCGCTGAATCTGCGCGCTGATTGGTCGAAAAAGATGATTTGCGGTCGCGCTCGGTTGACTGATTGGGTGATAAACGGGGCGGGCGGACCATCGGCGCTGCCGAGTCGCACGTGGTGGTGTGTTCGCTCGCTCGCTCGCTCGCTCGCTCAGTGCGCAGTGCGCCGCCGGTCACACCATCGCCGGCATGCGGCGGCGCCTTCTCCCTCTCTGCCTCCGCTCCATGTAAGTCCCGCTCGCTCCCTCGGGAAACGGTGCAGCGGAAAGAAAAGCCGCGCGCGGGAGGCCAGGGAGACTCATACGAAGGCGTCCGGCGATCGATCGATCGGCGACGAACGAGGAGCCTCAGCGTCATTCCCTCCCTCCCGCGCCACGCTCGGCGCGGATGATTTGCGCTCTCTCGCTCGTGCGTGGGGTGATTTCCGGCCAACAGCAGGCAGGCGACACCGGCCGAAAAGGCGGCGCGGAGCGACTCGCCTCGGGCACCGAGCCAATGCTCGCCCGCGCCGGCAGCCGTGCGCGTGACCAGCGAGGCGCCAGCCAGCCGGTCGCCCGGGCGAGTCTCACGCGGCACTGCGCCGCCCGCGACTTGGACGTGCCGTGCCTCACGCTCCCAAATCAGCCGCATGCGCGACTCGCCCGTTGCTCGTGCCCAGACTCTGTGGACTTCGTCGCGCCGACATCGGCAGCCTAAGTGAGCTGGCGTATGCGCCGAGTCCCACTTCTCCGCGTCCTGCACTGACGCGCCACGCAGCGCTTCCCTCCTCGTGAGCACATGCATTGCGCAATGAGCAAACCGACTGCGCACTCAGTCGCTGCGAGCGCCGCGCCTCCTTCCTCTTAGGCGCTCGCTCGCTATGGCCTATAGCTCCTCGTGCTTGACCGCCTTTCCGCCGCCGACACCGGCTTTGGCGCCGGAGATCCCCGGCGCCGCCTGCTGCTTGACCGCATTAGGCTGCTCGACGCTGAGGCGCCGCCAGCTCTCGGGAGAACCGCCGATCCGGAGGAACTGGCGCTCCAGTGCCTGGACGGCCGCCGCACGGTCCGGCGCCTGGAAGATCGACAGGTCCGCCATCAACGATCGCGCCAGCTTCTCACGGCGCTCCGTGCGCACGGGCCACGCCGTGTGCAGCGACAGCCTGCGGATCTGCTCCCAGTCGTCCGCGACCTGGTTGTCCACCGAGAAACGGATCGCGGCCTCGCGTCCGAGTCGCTGCAGACTGGCCGCCGTCGCGCTCGACACCGACACGGACGCGATAGTGAGGTTGTACGCGACCCAACTGTCCGCGACGGTCGGGTGGCCCATGATCGTCTCGTTCTCCGGCAGCGTCACGATCGCCACTGCCGCGCCGGCGCGCTGAGCGCTCGACACCTGCTCGAAGACGGAGCAGTGTTCCTTCCCGACGGTGATCATCGCTGCCTTGCCCACCATTGAGCGCTGCTCGGGAGACGCGTCGTGGTCCGCGCACGCTTGACTCGCATCCGACACGACCATCAGCTCGAACGCCTTGGAAGTTGAGAGTGTGCCGCCGAACGTCGACGCGAGGTACCTCCCGATGCCAACCGTCTCTTCCTCGCTCCCAGCGGACTCGACATGGATCATCCCGCCGCGCGCCGTCGCCTCGGATATGTACTTCTCCTCGTCCGCCGATCGCGGCAAGCACGTGTACGGGTGTAGCTGGCACACCATGGGCATGAGCCACCCGTGCACCTTTTCACGCGCGGCGATAGCTCGCAGCATCTTCCCGGCGCTGTGGCGGATCATGACGGACGGGATGGTGATCTGCAGCGCCGCCTCGTCCTCCGCGTCGCCTTCGATGACGGCAGCTGGCCCGTGCACTTCCTCCGTCGTGCTCACCACAACGAGGCCTGCCGCGCCGATCGCCTGAGCCACGCGTGACTTGGTCTCAAACGTGCACTCGCCGCGATCGACGACGATCACAGTGGAGCCATTTGAGGCCTGGATGGACTCCTGCTCGTCGAAAGACAACAATTCACACCCGAGGTGGCTCTGCGGGAAGTAGAACTCGACCTCATGCGGCACCATGACGCCGCCGAACGAGTCGCGGAAGTACTGGATGGGTGCCAGTCCGTTGCGCAGGTAGATGCGTCCCCACCCCGGCTCCTTGTCTGTCTCCGTCGAGCTTGAGGCAGTTGCTTGACGCGCGAGAAGAGCGGGTGCGACGAGCAGCAAGCGCCACAGCCACTCGCGCTTCATCTTGAGCTGGTGGCGGCGCAAAGACTTGGGTTCGAGGCGTCAGATTTCGTAGTGAAGCCTATCACTCGACCCTTGGCGACTCCTCGCTGCGCGATCTAACGTGAAAGGCCGCTCTCTCTCGGAGGCGTCGCCACCGCCATCGATGCCACGCGACTCTTTGAAGGCCACAAGGCGGATCTTTTGCTTCTCCAAGTCGCCGAGCGAACTCATGGGCCGTGCATTCGCGTCACCTCAGTGCGACACCGCCACAGTAACCAGGTCGAAAGAAAGCGACAGTATCATAAGGCGTCTTGATTCCACCTGCGCTACTGCCCGCCTTCACCAAGATCCCGTGCTCGACGGTCCATTCATTTCGTCTATCGTCGCTTCGCCGCTGCGCCGCCGTTGTCAATAGCTCCGGACGCTCCTCGGTCGCCTACGGCCGCGCGGACGCCAAATACGCCAACACATCGAAGCTCGGGTCTGTCAGCTGCTTCTCGTCCAGGCCGTTCGCCGACTTGAGCATCCTCCGGAACTTGAGCGTCTTCATTGCAAGCTCTTGCTGGCGAGCAGTGGGCTTGGCG
>JAADYC010000849.1:0-12647 GCA_023338135.1 Phytopythium kandeliae
ACATGCTGACCCACCTGCAGTCGCTGCTGTCGTTCTTCTGGGACCACTGCTTTGCGAAGAGGAAGTTCCTCGAGAAGCGGTGCGCGCAAGTGGCGGTGAACACGGTCGCGGCGCGCATTGTGCCGGTTCCCGACGCGCAGACACTGGTCGCTTACGGGGAATGGAGTCGACGCAATGGTATCCAAGGACCTGCTCGAAGTCCTGTGAAGGGACTGCGCGAGGCGCTCGTCAGACGCGCGATGGTGGTTCTGTTGAAGGAGTTCAACGCGAGCAAGCTGTGCTCGACCTGTGGCCAGCCGTTGTCGAAGGTGCGCTATCTCGTGGACACGAGTCTCCGCGGCAAGGAGAACCGCCGGCGGCGGTAGCAGAAGGCCAAGGCAGTTCCCCGCGTGCATGAGTGCGGTTGGAGCGTGGCGGCGAGATCGCCGGCCACCCCACCCCGTACTTGGAGTCGGTGCCAAGACGCTCGACAAGCGTCCTGGCGGAGAGCTTTTCATGCTCTAAATTACCCAAACCGATGCAACACGTCCACGAACCGACAGCTACATGAATGCCGCGGGAGCTCGCCCAGCGGCGCCGACAACCGCGACCCAGATGACAGAAGCCGCGCCAAATGCCAATGACGGCGGGAAGCGCAGCCGCGCTACATGACGGCGCAACCGCTGGCGTCCGAGCTACTCTCGGCGCTCGGTTGCCCGCTTGCCGACTCCGCCGACGTCTCGTGCGCCACCTACACCGCAGGGATGACCAAGTAGCAAGCCATGCATAACCCTCAGCAGCTGACGACAAGCGACGCAAAGGCGGCAGCAGCTCGTACCTCGTCCTGCGTGAACAGGTACTGGCGCTCAACCGAGAAGACATCGCCGTCGTCATACTGGACGCGGTAGCTCCCGTCCGCGAGCAGATCGACGATCTTCCCTCGGAAATGCTGGCTGCAGTCGTCGGCCACGACAAACTTGGTGAAGACCTCCGCGCCGAGTGCGAACTCGTGCACCTGATTGAGCTTGACGGGTACCGCGGCCGAGGCCTCGTTCACGATCGGGGCCGCTTGGGCCGGGGGTGACGCCAATCCACGCTCCGAAGCACCAGTCGATGCTGACACTGTGTCCACAGCGAGGACGGGGGAGACGGCCGTCCGATACGACCCGACCACCGCGTCGGTCGGAGCCTCGGCCTGGACTTGGCTGCTCCCGGCCGCTCCGCCATCGGACGCCTTGCCTTGCTGCATGTCGACAGCCGACACCAGCTCGAGCATTGCCTGCCACCACTCCAAGCAGCACGACAGTCAGGCAAAGTACAGGACTAATCTTCCAAGACAAGCCTGCACGTACGCTTTGAACCACTTGGCTCTGTCGATGGCGCAGGTCCTTGTACGCACTCGCGACGAGCTTCCACGTCTTCTTGGACAGCAGCCCGCGACTCGACGTCCACAGCTCCTGTTGCGACTTGACCATGTTAGCGATGCCCTCGAGTGCGAGGGTCCGGATGCTCTTGAACTCGGCGATGCGCAGCTCGAGGTCGCGCAGCTTGAGAGGCGCCGAGTCTCCGTACAGGTTGACGACCTCCTTGAGCGCCTTAGCTTGGTCCTCCTCATCGCCGCGAGCTGCGTCTTCTTGCACCGCGCGGAACTCGAAGTAGAGCTGCAGCGCATCGGTCAGAGTAGCCAAGTGACGCTCCACGAAATTGGCCGTGCGCTCCTGCATCTCTGCTTGGGCCTGCTGAAAGCGGTGGTGCGCCGCCTGCCGCCAACAGAGCGCATCGGTCAGTCCAGCGAACAGTAGACGCTCGCCAACAGCCAGCCAGCATCGCACCTCGCCGTGGTGCTTGCGCTCCGCCTTGACCGCCCGGATCAACGACACCAGGCTCTGGTCGAACGCCAGCCTGGCCGCGCGCTTCTCCAGCATGTCTGCGCAGCTGGCAACGCGCTGCTCGCTATCCTCTCGAGACGCGCGGAACGCAGCGATCTCGTCGTCGTCCGAGAGCGTCACCTCCACGGCGGCCTTCCACTTGGCGCCGTCGTCCGACTCGCCCGCGCGCTTGAAGGCCTCCGCGCGCTCGTTGATGAACGCCACCAGCACTGTGGCACGCGAGTCCATCACGTTCTTGGCCGCCCGGAGCGCGGCTTCCGCTGCCTGGACCTCGGCCGCGCTCTCGTCGGCGCGACGGACGGCGCTCTGCTCCAGCTCCTCCAGCGCAGCAGGGCCGCCTGCGGAGACATCGGCTGTGTTGCTGCCGCCGCCGCCCGCCAGTTGCTCGAGGCGGTCGAAATGCACCTTGAGCGCGCCACTAACCGCTTCGATGAGGCGCTGGGCAGTCATCGCCCGCAGACGCAGCGGCGGCTGCTGCTGCTCGAGCGCCTCGCCCCGCAGCTTCTCCATCTCCTCCTCGTGCTTGGCGACCACCTCCGCGATCGGCCGCGTCTGTGATTGGCAGCAGCGAAAGCATCAATCAGTCAGCGATCTACCCTCTCCACGTCCCAGTCATCCACCCACTCAGCGCACCCGCTCCGTGTCCGCCTCCTGCCGTGGCACCAGCGCGACGGCGGCCACGATCTCGTCGAGCGCCGTCCGCTGCCGCGCCACCGCCCCCTGGTCCGTTTCCTTCTTGCTCCACACGGCCAGCGCGTCCGCCGCCAGGTTCATTGGCAGGACGACCTCCAGCAGCGGCTGCACCTGGAGTGCCTTCATCATGGTCGTGGCCCACTCGGGATCTCCCCGTTGCTCTCTCCACGCGCGTGCGCTGACCGTGGCCTCGAGGACGCGCCGCGCCTCGTCAACGGCCTGCAGACTCGTCGGCTGCTGCGCGCTCCTCGCAGCCTCGGGGGTGACGCCGTCGCGCTCCAAGTCCTGCGGTGCCTGCGACGTCTGCGGCGCCACCCGGTCGCTGCCGGCGTCCTCGCGCGCGCTCTTGGGCCTCTTGGCGGACGCGTCGCTCGCCTCCAGCAGCTCAACCCGGCGCTTCGCCACTGCCGGCGCGGTCGTCGCTGGTTGGCTCATGCTCGCGGCCGCCTGGGCCGCCGCGTGGCCCCGCTCGCTCTCCGCGCGTCTCCGCCGGTTCTTGAGCAGGTGATACGCCACCTGGATGTTCTCGCCGCTCGCGCCCAGCGCCTCGACCAGTTGCGCCGTGCGCAGCGGCGGGTCGAAGTCTCGCCGCACGAGCCAGCGCAGCTGCTCCACCTGGCGCGAGTCGGGCCTCCCGGTCGCTCGCGTCGGCGCGTCGGCCATCTCCGCGCGCTGCTTTCCGCCGAGAGCTCCGCGCGCTCGTGCCTTTCGTCGTGAGAGCAAATGGTTAATAACCCGAACGATCGTTCTGAGGCTTACAATGATCAAGACATCGGTCATTGCAGTTACGTTGGAAACGTAACGTTGCACGCCAACTGTCGAGATCGGATCGAGCCATCGAGCCACCTGATAAGGCAAGGACGGCGGCGATGGACGGAATGGGGCGGGCGACGACCGCGCCTCCAGCGCCCCCAGCGCGACGCCAGGCAAAGTTACTTGTTACTTAGTGTACTGCTCGACCGGCGGCGCGCGTCAGGCCAGGACGGCGGCGCAGACCGAGATGTCGTCGCGCTTGCCCTGCCGCTTGTGCGCGAACGCGAGCAGGTTGGACGCGCTGTAGAAGGCGAGCTGCCGCACGCGCTTCTCCTTGCCGAACACGGCGCGCGAGACCTGCGGGATGCCGTCGCACTTGGCGCGGAAGTGCGCGTACTCCTCGGCGCTCACGTTGCAGTTGGTCTGCAGCTCCTCGAGCGCCTCGCGGCAGAAACCGGCGGCCGACACGGCGAACGGGATGAGCTCCGCCGAGGCGCTGAACGTCGCCTTGGCGCGCTCGACCGTCTTCTGGGCGATCTCCTCCGCGCTGCCGGCGCTCGACGGGCTCAGGCACGCGACGACCTCGTCCACGAACAGGTTGTCGTGCACACCGTCCGAGAAGATGAGGCACACGTCGCCCGGCTCGAAGGCGCACGTCTGCACGGGCACGTCGCTCTCGTAGTTGATGGTCTGGTTGCTCGACACGACCGCCGGCACGTTGAAGTCGTAGATGATGGACTCGCTCTCGAACACGACCGTCGTGTGCCCGCGGATGAGCACGCACTTGCAGTCCCCGATAGTGTACACGAACATTTGGCGCGACGCCTCGTCGAAGAAGACGGCCGAGATGGTCGAGTCCAGCCGCCCCTTGCGCCTCGCCGTCTTGCGCGCGCTCTTGGTCGCGGCCTCGATGCTCTGGCTGAAGTCGCTTGCCTTGATGGGCTCCACGCGCGCGCGCTTCTTGAGCTTGCCCAGCGCCGCCAGCGTCTCCGACACGAGCAGCCGCGCGAGCACGCCCGACGCCTTGGTCGTGCCCGAGACGCCGTCCGCGACTACCATGTAGCTCGGCCCGTACCCGACGGCGTCGTCGCCGTGGTAGACGTGGCAGGCGCTGCCGACCGACGCGAAGCACGGCGCTGGAGCGCTCTTACTGCGCTTCAGCATGCTCTTCCGGTGCTTGCTCTCGGCCGCACTGCTGCTGCTGCTGCTGCTGCTGCTGCTGTTGCTGGTGTTGCTGCTGGTGCTGGTGTTGCCGCCCGCGTGGCTCCTCCTCCGCTCCCCGCCGTCCTGCAGCGCCTTGCACGTTCGCATCCGCTCGAGCAGGTACTGTGCCGCGTTCATGGAGCCGCGAGTGGCGCGAGGCGACGCGGCGAACGGGCGCAAATGCGCGACTGTGGCCGCGCCTCGGCACCGCCGCGTCGGCCGGGCGACTGACCGCGCGGGCGGGCGGGCGGGCGGGCGGGCGGCCTTCTGGAGAGTGTGACCTTCTCGCTCCTTTTCTCGGCATGAGCTGGCGAGTAACGACCGAGCGGACGACTGCCAGTCCAGTCGGGACTGCGTCCAGAACCTCATAGTAGAGTCGTCTTCCATATATTGAGTTGTGTTGTGGGGGAAACACTTGGAAACAACCTTGGACAATGAATGAGATCCGTAAAGTGCTATATATCTCACGATCGAACTGGATGGGCTATACTCGCTCTCGTTCAAGAGCCCGTCACCCCATACTGAATGCCAGTCAGTGGCCGGCGGTGCAGCGCATACTAGAGGTGAGTAACGCTGCGTCCGATCGTTTTGGACGCCGTTTGCATCGACTGGCTGCTGCAGCGCTGTCGGTTGGTGGTTTCGAGCCACTGCGGCCGCCACCGCTGCCTGCAGTAACGTGCAGCGCGTGATATCAGCCGTGGCGTGTCGATTTGCTGCCGCTCGACGCTGCCGAGGCTGCAGTCGGCTCATTTCGTCCGTTGATGCGTTTCACGGCAGGGCGATCAACTGGCCGCCACGCCACGCCATGCAGCGCAGTCAGTATGGGCGATGCAACTGCCGCGGCCCTTGGCGAAACGCGTCTGACGGGATACTCGCTCAGTATCCTCGCCAAGCCGCTTCGCCATCCACCAGACGCGTCTCGGCGAGAGAGATCTTGCGCTGCTGCTGCTCAGCCGGTCGGCACGCAGATCCAGCGCATGAGCGAGCGAATTGGCGCGGGAGGAGTCGCTCTTGCCGTGTGTATCCCAAACAACGCGCTCCAAACCCTTTCCAAACGAATACACGACGAATCAGGTAGTTATCGGACTCTCCGAGTCTGACTCCGACCGCCGCCGCAACGCACTCGCAACTGATACCAATCAGCCATCCACCCACGCTCGCAAGATGCTGCGGCGGCGACCGGCGGCGCTCAAGCTGCTGGTCGTGAGCGATGTGGACGGAAGCGTCGCGCGCGTGAACCAGCTGTGCGATGCGGTCGTGTGCTCGGCGGACTGCGACGTGGCCGCCGTGCTAGTCTGCGGCGGGCTCGTGGGCGGCCGCGCGCCGCACGCGTACGAGGCCCTCGAGGCGCTCGGCCGCGCCGAGGGCGACATGACGGCCGTCATTTCGCGCCTCGAGATGATCATCAGCCGCGTCGTGTACATCCCCGACAGCGTACGGAGCTTCTCTCTCGTCCATCTCGCTGCTAGCGCTGTCTGATGCGTGGCCGCTCGCCGCAGAACGACCCGCCGACCACGCGGAGTGTGGCCGTGGCTCCACCTGCGCTCACGCAGTACTCCGCGAACGTCTTCAGCCGGGCGGAGCGGCTCGCGCCGGACGTCGCGGTCATGGGAGAGGAGCATTACATCAAGTAAGTGGAGACTCGGCCGTCCCCCTCGAGCGCAGAGCAGTCTCTAATCCGCGCGCTCGCGACCGCGCGCCAGGCTCGTCAAAAGCAGCCGAAGCCCCGTGGAGGACGCGCAGCTCGCGCTCGTGCTCCGCGACTCGGCCGAGAGCCCGCGGTTGCCTATTCACAGTGCGTTCGCTGCCTATCGCGTGGCCGGCGATGTCTCTGGAGCCTGGACTGACTCGCCGCGTCGCGGCCTCTTCCTTCCCATCCCGCTCCATGCGATCAGCGGTACGACGGCAGCGGCGCCGACGACTGGTATGAGAGGTCAAGCGCCTATCCTCACAGCGTGTTGGCTCACACAGGGAGCCCTAGAAGCGGACGACACGCGTGTCATCGAGCTGGTGGGCGGCCGCGACCAGGATCCGCGCATCGAGTCCGCCCGCGTCTTCGTCGGTGCGTCTACTTTCCGCTCTGCACTGGTCCGTCGGAATGGCGGGGTGGATGGCGCGGCGCTGACGCGACTCGCAGGCTCGCTGCGGCACGGGCAGTACGCTGTCCTGGAGCTCGAGAAGCAGGCCGTCGACGACTCGTGGAGCGTGCGCTCGACCGCGTTCCGGCAGCTCGCGCCGCTCGACGAGAGCTAACGGCGCATTCATACAAATCGGATGCACGGTCACTCCCTGTCTCGCTTCTCTCGCGTTCACTCCGGCGTTGCGGCGCCAGCGTATAGCGAGCGAGCAAGCCGTTAGCCGCCGCCAGGAGCATGGGCAAGCTCGAGACCCTGCGTAAGCTCGTGCAGCAGCAGACGGACACGCAGATGTCGACTGATGTCCTGCTCGCCGTCCTGACCGAGAGCGACAACCGGGTGCAGGACGCATACGAGTTGAGCAAGCAGCGCGTGGGTGTCGAGCGTGCGGCAGGAGTGGACAGAGCGGGGTCCAGATCAACGGATAGGAAGGCGCCGGCGAAGGACGAGATGCAGTCGAAGCGGCGCAGCAGCGCAGTAGGGTGTTTAGGGACGCCGAGCAAAAGCTCAAGGGGTCGAGCACCGCTACCAGCACCGTCAGCCGTACTCTCCGCGTTCGGCGTGTGGACCTGGCGGGCTCTGGTGTCGTCGAGGTCATTGACGTTGAGGAAGAGGCGGGGGAAGAGCCCGCACTGGTTGCCAAGGAGCACGAAACGGTGCTCGAGTGCGCCAGGCTCGGGCTCCGCGCGCTCATGCAGCCCAAAGTCTGCGAGAGAGCGCCAACGGTGGCTGCAACCGACGTCCGCGGAGTATGTGAAGCACTCTGCGTCGCGTGCCGTCCATCCGCCTCCTCCACGCTCGAGCAGACCGCGCTAGCGCTGGCGCGATGAGCTCGAAGCATCGACGCGGCGAAGCGTCAGGAGCGAAGGGTGGCGCTCGTGGTCAAGGCGATCGCTCTGTTACCGCCTCGAACGCCAGTGCGCAGTCGAACAGCACATCCGGACACGGAAGAAAGTGGACGCGGAGTGCCAGCAGGCGATCGGTGGCAGTTGGAGCACGAGTTGCTGCGCCTGCGTGTGATGAGGCGGGTTATTGGCACGCTCCACGAGGTGCGCGAGCGTCTGGAGGGTGAGATGCGAGAGATGAGAGCTCGTCGGTGGAATGCTATGGCCTCTCGCTGTCGGAGATCTCGGTGGAGATGGCAAATTGACGACGCCATCCAATCCGCAGGCTGTCGGGGAGCTCTGCAGTGAGGCTCGAGCCCTCCATGCAGTGTGCAACCGACGTGTCAGGGCCCGGGTCGTTGCAACGGAAGAGACCCAGGTCGCATTCCATCAGCGGCGACGGAAGCTGCGCCATGGTGCAGCTGGGAGGAAGAGGAGGAGCGTCCTTGCGAGGCGGGTAGCGCCATTGATCGGACGCTTGGTGACCCGTTGATCCGGTGACTGTCAACAACTTTCCACTATTCGCAATCTACGATGCGGAGCTTATTTGCGAGACCAAAACAGGGCCAGCTCGTGAGTCTAAGGGAGCCACCAATACTGCGTAATGCACCCTTTTTCGACAATCTCACCGCAACCAGTGAACCCTCGGCAACTGGCACGACCGACCAAACGAATTGCCCAGGCGGAGCTGGACAACGGACGCGGCGCGAGGTGACGCGAGGCGACGCGAGGCGAGGCAGGCGACCATGGGCAAGCGCACGCGCGGCAAGGACTTCCGCGGCAAGAGCAAGAAGAACCGGTCGGGCGACCGCGCTGAGGGTCCGGCCAAGGAGGAGGCCTTCGGCGACTGGGTGTACGAGAACGCGAGCTTCTCGGCCTACTACCAGGCGCAGGGCATCGTCCCGGAGGCCGAATGGACCGCCTTCCTCGCGGCGCTGGCCACGCCGCTGCCCACGAGCTTCCGCGTCAACACTTCGTGCCCATTCGCCGAGCGGTAGGCGTCGCTGCGTGCGCTTGACGCCTGACGCCTGACGCCCAACGCCTAACGCTGACCGCCGACCACCGACCGCGTGACCGCAGGATCCGGGAGCGCATCGCCACGGACTTCAAGTTTGACGGACTCGTCGTGGACGGCGAGCAGGTGCCAGCCATCACGTGAGTGCCGCCGAGTCGCGGATCCCATCCATCTCGGCGCCGCAGGTCTCCCGGGCCGTAGGAACTAACCGCGAGTGCCGCGCAGGTCGATCCCGTGGTACCCCGAGGAGAACGGGTACCAGTGGTCGCTAGAGCGGCGCAAGGTGCGCAAGCTGCCGCGGTTGGCCGAGTTCCAGAAGTGGCTCGTGGAGCTGTCCAACAGCGGGAGCATCACGCGCCAGGAGGCTGTGAGCATGATCCCGCCGCTGCTGCTGGACGTTGCGCCGCACCACCGCGTGCTCGACATGTGTGCGGCGCCCGGGTCCAAGACGTCGCAGCTGCTGGAGGCGCTGCACGCGCAGCAGCGCGCCTCGGGCCGCACGCCGACCGGCATGGTGGTCGCCAACGACGTGGACCTCAAGCGCGCGTACATGCTGGTGCACCAGTCCAAGCGCATCGGCTCGCCGGCGCTGCTCGTCACGTGCCACGAGGCGCAGCACATCCCGTTTCTCGGGCCGGAGGAGGACGCGCCGGCTGGCTTCTTCGACCGCGTGCTCTGCGACGCGCCGTGCAGCGGCGACGGCACGATGCGCAAGAACCCGCTCATCTGGCGCCAGTGGAGCGCGCGCAACGGCATCACGCTGCACCCGGTGCAGCGCGACATCTCGAAGCGCGGTGCGTCCCTGCTGCGCGTCGGCGGGTACATGTGCTACTCGACGTGCACGTTCAACCCGATCGAGAACGAGGCGGTCGTCGCGGACCTGCTGCGCTGGGCCGGCGGCGCCGTCGAGCTCGTGGACGTCTCGGACAAGCTGCCGCGGCTGCAGCGCCGCGCCGGCGTCTCCACCTGGAAGGTCCTGGACTCGGCTCTGGTCGAGTACGCGTCGCACGCCGCGTTCGTCGCCGCGAATGAGCAGGAGCGCAAGAAGGACAAGATCTCGGCCTCCATGTTCCCGCCCACGCCAGACGAGGCCGCGCGCTTCCACCTTGAGCGCTGTCTGCGGTGCGTCCCGCAGGATCAGGTGCGTCGTGCAGCGAGCGTCACTCGGCGGTGAAGCGCGAGGACGCGGCGGCTGACGTGGACGCGCGTGCTTGGCTGCTCACTGCGCGCAGGATACGGGCGGGTTCTTCATCTGCCTGCTGAAGAAGGTCGCGCCGACGCCGCCCGAGCCGGAGAAGCCGACCGCTCGCCGGAACTGGCGGCCCAAGGCTTCCGCTGAAGAGAAGGATGCCACGGGCGTCGTCAAGGACGAGGCCGCGACTGGAGCGGCCGTGGAGGCTCCGAGTAGCGCCAAGGCCGAGGTCGAGACCGAGGACAAAGACGAAAGCAACGTGCCGGCAGCGGAGGAGGAGGCGGAAACCGCGCCTAGCGCGGAGACTAACGTGCCAGATGCGACGGGCTCCACGGAGACGGCCGCGACCGAGGAGAAGACGGTGACGGGGGAAGCGGCGACGCCTGCTGTGCCGTCGGAGCGCGCGCTCCGCCGCCGCGAGGAGCGGCGGAACCGCGCCAAGCACGGCGACGAGTACGTGGCGCTGTCGGAGGCGCACTGGCGCGAGGTGCAGGCGTACTACGGGCTCTCGGACGCGTTCCCGGCGGCGCAGCTGCTGACGCGCTCGGGCGACACCAAGTCGGTCACGTTCGTGACGCAGAGCATCTCGGCGCCGCTGCTCGCGCAGATGAAGCAGCGCAGGTACAAGGTGGTCTACGCGGGTCTCAAGATGTTCGAGCGCAACGACGCGCCGGCCACGGGCCGCGTGTTCCGCCTGTGCCAGGCTGGTCTGCCGCACGTGATGCCCTTCATGGGCCAGCGCACCGCGCGCGTGTCGGCGCGCGAGTTCCAGATGCTGCTCGACCGCATCGGCGACCTGCTGGACTTCGACGAGTTCGAGCCGGACACGCGCGCCATGCTGACGGCCGCACCGATCGGCAGCATCGTGTGCTCGCTCGACCGGCCGGACCAGTCACTTGTCGAGTGCGTGCTCGCGTCGGACTCGCGTTGTGGGCGGGGCACAAGGCGAGCGCGCTCGCCTGAACCGGACTGGACTGACGACGACGCGATGTGTCTCTGTCTCCGTCTCTGTGCTGGTGGCGCAGGAGATCCGTCATGAACGTCGTGGTCTGGCGCGGACGCAACTCGGTGAACGTGATGGCCGCCAAGGCGGACGCCGTGGTCATCCTCTCGGCTATGAAGGAGCTGCGGCTGTACGACGCGGAGGCGAGCGTCGCGGCTGCCGCCACCCGCGACCAGCGCATCGCCGAGCGCCAGGACCGCGCCAAGCCTCCCACCGCCGCCTCCCCCGAGCCCGCGCCGGCGCTCTAGCCCTCGGCGCGGCGCCTACATGTAGACTGCATGCGAACTAGCCGCCCGCCTAGCTCTAGGCCTTCGCCGCCGCCCGCCTAGACCTCCGACCCGCCCATGCGGTCCGAGTGGGCGGGTGGGCGTGGGCGGCGGCGACCAGACTGGTAGAGAAACATGGTTGCGCGACTAGTATTCGTGACGGCAATGACATAGGCGACTCGACGAAGTTCGTTCCAGATACGACATCTGCGGGCCTCGCAGAGCTCACTCGTGCCGGGGATCTGTGTACAGAGGGTCGCTCGAGTACGCTGCTCGCATGTAGCTGCGGACAGTCTTGAGAACGTCGATCCGGTAGAGATCGACGGTATGAACAAGACTTGGCATTGTGTGATGGATGGAACGCGTTTGTATCTCTCCGACGCGTATGGCTTGAAGCTTCAGAAGGCCGGAGTCTGGTGCCCAGATTCCAGGTGAAGGCGCGAGACGCGCAGCCGATTGTCGTAGCAAGCTCGTCAGTCGTCCACACAGTCGCCGTTCGCAGCCGCAACCGCACAGTCATCTCGACTGGCACCCTTGGTGTAGAATGTGAAAGCCGTGGAGCTGACGACGCCGAGCGCATACTTCAGGCAGGTTCCCCTGATCGTACACCAGCGCGGCGACTTCCGGATCGAACTCGACCGCCGACGCCATCGTTGCGACCACCGCTGCCGGAAGTGTGCACTGTCCGGCGCTTGATCAGCTTGAAGCTGATAGCTGAGCGCTTTTGTCGGGTTGGCGCGGCGGTGCATGTTTGGATTTTTACATTCCCAAGGATATGGACCACATGCTGGCGCTTGTATGTGGCCTGCGACCCGCGATCCGCGGTACCGCCGCACTCTTCGAGACTTTCGTACTGGGCCGCGCGCGTCTACCACTTAGATTATAGCACCGAATTCGTCAAATCTACATAGAAGAGTTTTCAGATACTAGAATCTCGATTTATGAACAATGCCATATTTGATATGAAAAACGTTTGTCGAGGTAAAATAGAACTACTGTCACAGACTGGAAAGCGCGAACACACATTCTGGTTGCTACGAAGACGATCCATATCGGATCAGTCGGTCTCATCAAGCCACATGAAGATTTGGAGTTTACACCTTCGAAGTCACTGAGACGATTTGCCACCGTCTGCAGCAAAATTCAATTATCATTCATCGCTCAGCTTTTTGACAGACGGATTGTCTTGGGTTTTGGACGAAAACGTTTTAAACACCATGTTTACAATATTCTGTAAAAGTCACAGAGGAACACTCACGCGTTGCGAGCGACGCTGCTGATTGACTGAAACACCTCGTGCGCAGCTAGCGAGAGATTCCTGGTAGTCATTAAACCCCTTTTTTAACCATTACGTGTCCGTCCGTCGTCCGTCCGTCCGTCGTCCGTCGGTCGTCCGTCAGAGTCTACCCTGCACCTATCCCGTGAAAGTACGATCGAACTTCCAAGAAACAGTACGGTAATCATTCCTTCGAGCACCTACGATCAAACTCAAACGAACCGATACAGTCATCTCGACCGCGACACTTCCGCACCAGAACCGAAAGCCGCCTCCAGACAAAAAGTGTCGGCACGCGCGGACGGCATCAAGTACGCGGCAAGCGCTGCAATATACGGATCCTAGAGCGCGTGTAAGCA
>JAADYC010000850.1:0-12615 GCA_023338135.1 Phytopythium kandeliae
ACGGCAACGGTCGGTGCGCGCGTCTGATGGGCAATCTGATCGCCAAGAAGCTGGGCTTCCCGTGCCTGCTGCGCGCATCGGACAAGACGATCCAGGTGGGGGAGTTCCTGCAGCGTGCGGTGGTGACGATGGAAATGCAGCAATTGACTCGCCTCGGCAAGCTGTGATGCGGGATCGACGCGAGAACAATAGCGAATGTATAGTACAGCAAGGCACAGACGTCAGTTTCTGAAGGTCGACTGCTATTGATGCTGGAGCGCATTGCTGATCCGCACACTGCTTGTCGCGCGGGTGTCCTGGAGTTTATCGCTTGCACAAAGCAAGAGCGATGCGTCCGCGATATGGATCGCCGCCCCACCTCGTACCCCTGCTCGCCGGTCGCTCCCGAGGTATCTGGTCCGCTGTTGTCGTCTTCAGTGAGACAAGATCACACAAATGTGCCCTTGCTGCAGTCGTGAGGTTGGGTCATGACTCGTTCAACGTGCAGCCAGCTGCGCGCAGGCACTATCCGAATAGGAAGCAACGACGCCGCTTTCTGTTGGTGTCGCCGTGGGCAGGCAAAGCTGCAAAACCTCGCGGTGTCGACACTCGCCGCATCATCAATAGCAAAGCGGACACTGTACCACTGGTCTCGGATCGTGCGACAAAAATGCCCCCAGAATATCGAAGTACCGCCGCCTCCCCTTTCTCCTGCTTCCTCGCCACCTGCGCCACACCAACGGACCATCCATTCGTGAATTCGCGAGCCGAGGAACAAGTGAGCGAGAGAGCGAGAGAGCGAGAGAGCCAACGAGTTGGCAGCGATTGACGGAAGATGAGCGCGCGCGGCGGTAGCAGCAGCAACAGCAGAGACGGCCCCAGCCGAGGGACGCGCGGCGGGGGATCGACAAATGGCCGCGGCAGTTGGAACAATAGCAGAGGCGGCCGCGGCCGAGGGGATCGTGGCGGGGGATCGAGAGGCGGTCGCGGTAACCGGAACAACGGCGGAGGCGGTCGCGGTAGCTGGGACAACAGCGGCCGCGGTGCCGGCGTCCGAAAGAGCGGCGGACGCGGCGGGGGGTATGCGCCGCTCCCGCTCCCGGGTCCACCTCCGTCCGCATCGATGCAGCGCGCAGCGGCGGACAGCGCGTCCAGCGTGCAGTTTATCCGCTCGGTGCTACGTCGGTCAGCCAACCACCAGCTGGAGCAGCTCATCGGCAGTGCCGAGCGCAAGTGGCTGCAGTGCTGGGAGTCGATGGGTGCGCTGCCGCCCGACACCGTGCGCACCCTTCTCTCGGCGCTGGCCAGACTCCCGTTCTCGGCGTCGGTCAAGCCACCACCCTTATCGTCAGTCGCTCAAGGAGTGACAACCCTGCTTCAAAAGCGAGGAAACCCGCATTCTGGCGCTACTGATGGAGCGATAGACGGGAACGATACCGATCTGGAAGATGTGGAGCTGGTGGAGCGACTGGTCAAGGTGAGATGCGTTCGTGTTGATTTTCGTGCTCGTTGAGGCTCTGACAGTGCGTTGGCTTTGTCACACAACAGCGACTGCTCAAGTTCACATGGGACCTGCAAGCAGAGGACGTCAAGGCGAAGCTAGTCGACATGATTGGCTCCGCCATAAAGAGTTTGACGATGTCGCTCCCCAAGCACCTGAGCATTCTACCGCGACTGACGAGCCTGATTGAGGAACTGGAGAAGTCATGGGCGATCAAGATGAGAGCGTCGACTACGAGCAATACCAGAGCAAACAGTGGCAGCTCTATTGATTCGGCAGAGCAAGATTGGCGCGAGCCGACAGTCGGGTGGCTCGCCAACTACAAACACTTCCAACCTCTGCTACTGCCCAAGATGCGTGCGGCGCAAGAAACGAACGGGCGTGTGTTTGCTTCACCGGAGGAGTACTTTTCGACGATTCTGAAGCTGTGGGTCGGTATGACGTTCATTGAAGGCAATAACGCACTGCTGCCACATTGCACTGCCAAATCGCAAGACAAGATATGTGACCAGCCGCTGTGGCCGCTGCCTCGATCCAACCACTCGATCGCCTGCCGGAACCCGCAGTGCGGTCGGCCGGCAACGTTCGTGTGTGCGAATCGCTACCACCACATCGGCTACTGCTCGAGATGCGCTTCGCAGCTCCAGCAACGACTGCGTGGGCCGCCATCCAACCGCGCATCGACTCATATCTATGACTCCACGATTGCAAACGTCCGACATGATGGAACGATCGCGCTGGAGCACGTGAAATCGCGCCGACCACCGCTGAAGGAGATCCACTGGCGCACGACAAAGCGGCTGGCTTCCCCCAACTTGGTGGGGATTGTGCCAGTTGCGAGTCGCGAGGCGTCGCTACGAGAAAACGACAAGGTGTACTGGGGACAAATCGTGTTCCAAGGTCAGAGCTTCGACGAGTTCAAGGCACGCGAGCGTGGGCGAATGACTTTCCGTCTTCTGGAGTACCGCGACGAGCCGGGTAATCCTATGATGGCTAATAGCCCGCGACAGGGCGATGCAGTGGTGGTTATCGACTGCCAGACCTTCGTCCCAGAGTTCATCCCAGTGCTCAAGGCGCTGGAGATGCAGAGTCGCATGCCCGTTCCATTCAAGAACGGCGCGATGCTGAACTTGTGCGCAGACGCAGACGGATACAACATCGACAACCAACCACCAAGTATCTCTGAGGATGGCTCAGATGTTTCGGATGATCCAGTGAACATCCACGACATGACTTCAAGATATGACTCAACGGAGGAGCTCGTTCGGCAGATGATCCACATGAGCACGCTCGCACCAATCATCGATATCTGCCGCGATTCAGTTCTGCGCGATCGTTTGCAGCGCTCCCTGCTGTCGCTTGTGCGGTCCGCAACGCTGGACCGAGGACAACTTACCAGCTTCGTGGAGGCGCTTCTATACCCAGTCCACTGCACCCAAGGCCCGCCTGGTACAGGCAAGTCGTATCTTGGCGTAGTGATCGTGCGCGCGTTGCTGGTGATTCGAGATTTGTGGAAGAAGAAAAGCCAAGAGATCGGCGATCCTCCAATTCTCGTGCTATCGTACAAGAATCACGCGATCGACGAGTTTTTGCTCGACTTGCTTCACTCGGAGCCGGCACTGAACCACAACCAAATGCATTTCCGGCGCTATGGGTCGGGAGTATTTCAGCGACTGATTCGGATTGGTGGCGGCTGCAACGAGCAGGAACTTGCACCCTACGCAGAGCGCAACACTGCATACAACGACCCAGCGGTGCGGGCGATCTCGAGCAAAATCGACGCCGACGAGAAGCTTGTGGAGGAGTGGCAGCAGCTACGCAACAACTTCTTGCCGATTTTGGAGTCGCACAGCGAGCTTTTTCCTTTGTCTGGGGCGTCACTAATCACAAGCGAGCTCCGCAAGAGCATCATGAAAGTGGTGCCCACTGTGTCGACGACGGTCGCAACACTAATGGGGATCCGTGCGCTAGTACGTCGATGCAAGGACGTGAAAGAAGCATCCGACAGCGATGACGATGCTTCGAGCTCGGGAGACGACTCCGAGAGCGTTTCGGTGCAAGAAGAACCCGTCAATCAATTGCAAGATTTGCTCGACGATCCGCGATCCCTGACGAATGATGACTTCAAGGCGCTTTTCAACGGTATTCGCCATTACGACTCAAGCATAGACGCATTGGAAGTGTTGTACCAGTGGCTCATTGGGTTTCATCCTCTTCCTCCATGCAACTTGGACGGATGCCTTGCTGTGTGCCGCGAAGGCTACCACTTTTGTCACGACCATGCGTGTGCCTACACCATTGACAGCGCGATCTGTGGGGACGAAGTACTCAAGGGCTGCCGATTTTGCGCTGTGCACAACTGCTCGAGTGGACTGCAGTGTCAAGCCGCTAAAATGCTCGAGAGTCGGTTTTGCGTGGAACACTCGTGCAAGTTTGCACTCGAAAAGCGTCTGTGCTGCGAAGAAACAGCTCGGAAGCGGATGTACTGCCAATCGCATCTGTGCTCGGCTGAGAAGTGCAAGCAGCCCAAGATTGACGTTATGCAAAGTTTTTGCAGCGAGCATGCGTGTTTTTGGTGCCTACGTGACGAGAAAGTGGCGCTCCTCGCAGTCGATGAGCCCCCTCGGAACGCGTGCGAGGTCCATCCATTGTGCTGGGGCATGAATGGCATGGAGATGTGTCTTCAGTTAGCGATTCCTGGTCAGTCGTACTGCGCTGACCACGAAGAAGTGTTGTACTGCAAGTGGAAGACTGGTAGTCAGAAGTGCGCCGAAATTGCGACCGAAGGACAGTACTGCCAAGAGCACCATCTGCTCGTGGTATCCAAGAGCCAGAAGAAAATGCATTCCGTCGACAGCACCCATTGTGTCGCGTTGACCAAGAAGGGGCGTCAATGCCGCGGCAACAAGCTACCTGGTCGTGATGTCTGCGCCGATCATATTGGGAAGAGCTGGTCTCGTGTCGCGAATTCTACCCCGCTCAAGGATCCTGTGCCTGCGACATCGCTTGCGCCACCCTTGCCTGCAAGACAGTCTACCTTGGGTCAGAAACCTGCATTTGTTCGGTCGGACGTGTTCGAGACCTTGCCGGCTGGTAACACTCCCGATGAGCCACACTCAGCTGGCATCCAACCAACAGACATCTCGTCAAGATTTCAAGACGGAAAAGTGGACGAAAGTGGACCAGGTACTGCCGACGAGGCAGCACCATCGTGTGAAAACGAGTTGAATGAAGAGAAGACGGACTCGAATGACGAGGTATGGTCATGGTCGTCGAATGACGAGACAGATTTTGCGGTTGATGGTGCACACTACGACAACACCGACGAAGTCGAGGAGTCGGACCACTTGCAGCACCTACGCGAGGTGTATGAGGTCGAAGAGGCGGAGGCGTCTTCATCCGAGTCGGAAAGTGAGGAGGGCAATGAGAGCGAAGAGAAGGCACAAGTCCCAGTCGATGAAATGCGCCACGAAATCGTTCTCCCTGGCGACTGGGATTGGGAGATGACACTCCCTGACCGTTGGCGTGCCATTCTCGGTGTGCTGAACTCATGGGTTGACTCGAACGAGTGTGTCCAGATGCTGCTCAAAGAAGACATCAAAATCCTCAAGCACTCATTGCACCAAGAGACACTCCGAGCTAGCGCGCGGGTGTACGAGGGGAAATCGATCATCGGCGGCACCATTACAGGCTGCGTCGCCCGCTTGGAAGCCATTCGTATGACCAATCCGTTCGCTGTGCTCGTGGAAGAGGCCTCTGAAGTCATGGAACCGCTTCTTTTCTCGTGCTTTAGCTCGTCGACGGTCAAGCTCGAGATGATCGGCGACCATTTGCAGCTGCAGCCGTCGGTGATGAACCGAATCGACTTTGAGCGTATCAACAAGATCAACATTTCGATGTTTGAGCGGCTCATATGTGCACCGCCAGGCAGTGCTGCGCCGTCGTCGGTGTTGTCGATCCAGCGACGGATGCGAAAGAACATTTGCGACTTGACACGCGAGTTCTATAAAGATATCACAACGATCGAAGACCATGCTGTTTGCCGGACCAAGGTTATCAACGATGGGAACAAGAAGCTCCCGTTGCTACGAGAGTGTGCCAGTCAAGGACGAGAGATCCCAGGCGTATTGCCTCATGTGTTCTTTTGGACGCACAGAGGCGCCGAGCAACGGGCGACTGTCGGCTTGTCGCGCATCAACCCGGCTGAAGCTCACATGACGTGCAGCTTGGCCAAGTACCTCGTTCACTGCGGAGTCCCACCGAAGTCTATTGCGGTGCTAACACCGTACAAGGGCCAGCTGATGCTCATCCGCAAGCTCTTGATGACGATGTACAAGCTGGTTGCACACGTGAAGGACCGAGGAGGGCAGCGCACCGTGCCAGCGTGCACTGTTTCAACGGTCGATCGCTTCCAAGGGGACGAAGCGGACGTGGTGCTGATTTCGCTTGTGATCGATGGCAAGTCGCGGACGCCGTTTGTGAAGCTGCAGAACCGCATGATCGTCTTGCTGAGTCGCGCGCGCCTTGGCATGTACATCATTGGAAACAGGGACTACTTCTGGGAGACGCGCCACTGGCAGCTCGCGCTCGAAACTCTTGAGAATGGTGCAGATTCGGACAACGACGACGCCAAAACTGGCTGCGAAGTGTTCCGTGGGCGACGTATTGGCGAGGCGCTGCCGATTTGCTGTCCCGTTCATCGTGACAGCACCGCATCAGCATCGAGTGACAAGGATCTCAAGCTTGGATTCTGCTCGGTTGTGTGCACGGAAGCGCTCAAATGCTCGCACCTGTGTGGGAAGAAGTGCCACTACCCTCACCTGGGAAAACACAACGAGCGTTGTACAACCATGGTCGCTTCGCCGTGCTTGCGCCATCCAGAACAACTGATGTGCGAACGTGTCACGAGTGCTACCAACTTGTTCCCTATCGGAATGGCGTTGACGCGGTATCCGTGTCCTGTGAAGATGGAGGTGACGCAGCCCTGTGGACACTCGATCCAAATGCAGTGCAACGACTACCGTTCCATTGAGGAAAATCGAACCGGATGGCCCCCTTGTTCCCTGCCAGCCATCGCTCCGTTCGTGTATCCTGTGTGTAAGCACGCATTGGATTGTTCCTGCGCAAATTTCGAGCGGTACACGAACGGCAACGCCCCTCCTTGCACGGAGATGGGTGAATACACCCCTCCGTGTCAGCACTTGGTAACACTGCCGTGTCATGTGCGCCAAGATCACGAAGCCGGTACACGCGTATACGCTTGCAAGAAGAAGGTGACGGTCGACTTGCCGCGTTGCAGCCATTCCGTCACTGTGTCGTGCCCGATCGCAATGGAGTTTGCGAACTGGACGGGAAGTCCATGCCTGACAAGGGGAACTGTTAGCGAGGGATTGGCATACGGACCGAAGGATTACTCGTGCAAGCAGCCCGCCAGGTTTGTGCGCAAGTGCGGACACGTGGAGCGAGTGACGTGCGAGCGAGCGTTCGAGCTGTCCGCAAATCCGACTCGGTGCCTCGAGGAAGTGACGATCGTGAATCCAGAATGTGGACATGAGTGCAAGGTCAAGTGCTTCGAGCGGGACACGATTGGCGTCGGTGGAACTGCCTCGGGCTTGATTGCAAGCGCAGTGACGTCATTTCTATCCGCGACAGGCGCTACTCCCGTTTCCACCCCGGCAACTGCCATCTCCATCGTGAAGGAGAAATCTCTGAGCAACTACTTTGACTATGGATTGAAGCTTCAGTGCTCGAAAGAAGTGACGCTAGAACGTGTTTGCGGCCACACGGAAAGGATGAAGTGTAGCGATGCGCGGCGACTTACAACCCAGTGTACCGAGGTCGTCACGAAGAAGTTGCCCTCATGTGGACACTCTGTTCAGCTCCCGTGCAATCTACTGCACCATTTGCACCAGTGGCAACCGTGGGGAGAACCCGACAACCTTGACACGTCGCAACGGCAGGCTATCGAACGCTTGCAAATGGACAATGTCATGGCAGATGATTGCCCCGTGCCATATGCACTTCCTCCGCAAGTGAAGCAGCACCTGCGAGCGTGTCGAGCCCCGGTTCGTTTCTGGCGACGCACAACGTGTGATCATGAGATCGAGCTCAAATGCGACACAGCTTTCCGCGTCCTCGAGGGATCGGAGAAGTTGCCGAAGTGCACCGTGCGCGTCCAGAAGGCGCTAGACTGTGGTCACACCACGGTGGTGGACTGCTTCAAACAGTCGGAGACGCAGCAATGTGATCAAGTTGTCGAGCTCCCGTGCTGGAACTCTGGCTTATGTGGCAATTCAGTCAAAGCGAAGTGCAGCATGAAAGGTCGGGTAGTTTGTGCCAAGAAGACGCAGTGGACGTGTGACAACGGTCACTCCTTCACACTGGCGCTTTGTACGAAAGGAACGCCGTCGAGCTGCCCAAACTGTTCGAAGTCTAGTCTCAGCAAGAGCATTGCAACGCTGAAGACCTGGCAAGAGCATCCACCCGAGCACCTCGATTCGATGGCATCCGACTCGCAGCTGTTTGCAAACGTGAAAGGTGTGACGCCGGTCAAGGTGACGCGAGAGAACCAGCAATTGTTCCTCGGTCGCAAGCTGAAGCTTCTAGCGCGATTCCAATCCAAGTTGGACCCTACCAAGCCTTGGAAGCAGGTCCGTTTTGATCCGCAGAACGTCCTGTGCTTCTTCAAGCTGGACAAGAAGAAGAAGACCAGCGTGCACCTGGAAAAGTTCGACCCTTGTCTGTTTAGCAGCTCCAGCTCCATGATGGGTATGGAGATGTACGAAGCGACACCGGAGAACATCGATCGAATCTGTGCGGTCGACAAGAGCTCGACGATTGTCGTGGTGCGGCTGTGTACTTTGCAGGTGCTGTTCAACCCGACAGGTGTTCCTCACATGAAGGGCCAGAAGCAGAAATTTCACGCGAGCATGCAGTCATGGGTCGCAAATCAGCAGAAGCACGGTTTCGACTGTGTGTACCGCACTGTGGGAAGTAGAGCTGGCGGGACGCTGACAGTGTGGCAACCATTCGCGTTGTATCCAACGCACTGTGTGGAACTGACGCCAGCGAACCGCTCAGTATTTGCTTCGCAACTTCCGACGACGACGCAACTTCGTTCACCAACATATTTCACGCTCACGTTGCCTGCAGAGCTGGCGAACGATAACAAAGCCGAGAAAACAGCTGAGATCACCAAGGAGGTTATGCTGTCCGATGAAGACCGTGATTTGCTGCAGCGGTATGCAGGGTTGTTGAGCCCGCTGTACGAGAAGCTGGACCTCCAGTACCCGTGGGAAGGCAAGGAATTGGTGATTGGCGGTGTACAAGTCCCTCCCAAGGTGGAGAAGATGCTAGCGTCAAAGCTCAATTTTGTGCCTGTTGATGTCGCCGGTGGTAGCTCGAGCACGACTCGGAAGCCTCTTGGTGGCATCAACTGCCTGAAGAACGTGGTGAAGAATACGCCTCTAGCCGACGCTGATCTGTTCTTTGCTCTGGAGCTGCTCGTCGTTCGCAAACAGGAAGCGAGCGAGGCGAGAGACCGACTCGAAGCATACATCAAAAGCTGTGTCACTTCCGAGGCGCCAGCACATCCGCTCGTGATCTTGGCGATTGTGCGGCTCGACAGCCACAAAGGCACAGAGAAGTCATCAAGAGAGATTGAGCGCAAGCTGCTAGAGCTGTTCTGCCGGCTGTACCCCGACGCGATAGCACATTGGCTCACAGCCCCGGAGAAGAATCTCGTCGGTGTTGGAACTGCTTCTGCTGCTGGTACGACTGTTGGTTCGTCGGCGAGTCATGGCGCCGGGTTTTCAAGCATCGAGGATAAGTGGCACACAATGAAGGAAGAGCATGGCTGCCGTTCCGATGCCATGGACAGCCTCCTGAAACTCGTGGGGTTGCGCAAGGTCAAAGTGGACGCAGTCAGCCTGTTCAAAAAGGCAATTGCGTTCCAGTGGATGCCAGCGGCCAAACGCAAGAAGAACGTGATGGCGTTCAATTACTGCTTCCTCGGGAACCCAGGCACAGGCAAGACGACTGTGGCTCGGCTGTTTGCTCAGATCCTTCAGGATTCTGGAGTGCGACCGGATAACACGTTCGTCGAGTGCACCGCGCAGAAGCTGAAGGACGACGGCGCCTACACGTTCCGGCAGAAGATCCAGCAGGCAACAGGAGGCGTCCTATTCATCGACGAGGCGTATGAACTGGACCCGGTGGGCGACTCCAAAGGGAAGCCTATAGTTGCGGAGCTGCTCACAGCGGCGGAGGACAAGCGCGGCGAATTGTCTATCATACTGGCTGGGTATGAGGACGACATCCAGAAGAAGTTGTATGCGTACAACGACGGGCTGTCATCGCGTTTCACGGACATCACGTTTGAGGACTTCGATGCAAAAGAGCTTGAGACAGTGTGGAACGGACTGGCGGAAGAGCGAGGCTGGGAGTTCGAAGCACAGAGCGCGACGGTCGCATGCCGGCGTTTGGCGAAAGCCTCTGGTCGCAAGGGATTTGGCAACGCTCGTGCGGTGCGCAAGCTGTTCGAGAAGGCAGTTAAGGCGGCGATGGCGCGCGACGATTTTGACGGCGACATGACGTTCACGACCGGCGACTTGGTAGGCGAGCGGCCGTCACACAACCCGAAGCTACGCGCGGTACTGGACGAGGTAAACGAGCGTATCGGGTGGGGTCGGATCAAGGAGGAGCTAGAGAGACTCGTTCGCATCAGCGATGAGAACTACGTGCGCGAACTGCAGGGCATCGACACAGTGCCTGTGCCTTTGAGCCGCCTGTTCCTGGGAAACCCTGGCACAGGCAAGACGACGTGTGCTTCGTACTATGGCCGCGTACTCAAAGCGCTCGAGTTCCTGTCAAACGGCGAGGTAGTGAAGAAGACGGCAGGTGACTTCATTGGCGGTTATGTGGGTCAGTCGCAAACCAAGACGGCACAAATTCTCGACATGGCGCGAGGAAAAGTGCTGGTCATTGACGAGGCGTACAACTTAAACGGCGATCTGTATGGCAAGCAGGTGCTCGATGTGCTGGTGGAGAAAGTGCAGGGCACGGAGAGCGACGACATCGCCGTCGTGCTCATCGGCTACGAGCACGAGATGACGGAGATGCTGCGCACACAGAACCCGGGGCTGCGTCGCCGCTTCCCACCCGAGTACGCGTTCCATTTTGATGATTACTCGGAGCACGAGCTATTGGAGATTCTCGAGTGGAACTGTGCCAAGAAGAGCGTGGTTTGTCCGCTCGACGTGGCGGAGGTGATGCTAGCCGAGCTGTCGAAGCAGAAAACGCAAGCCAATTTTGGCAATGCTGGCGCGGTCGAGCAACTGCTGAAGCACGCAATGGCAAGCGCCGTCGGCCGTCCTATCGTCGACGGCATGACAGCGTTGACACTCGTAGATGTTGGGGGAAGTGAGAAGCCTGAAGAGGAACGTCGAGACCCGCTGGACGCCCTTAAAAGCTTGTATCGTGTCGACAATATCCGCGAGAAGCTTGTGCGATTGCGGAACGAGATGCGAGTAGCGCAGCAGGAGGGTTCGGATCTGCCGGAAGTTGGCCACTTCGTGTTCCGCGGGTCACCCGGCACGGGGAAAACGACAGTCGCTCGCGTCATGGCGCAGGTGCTGCATGAAATGGGTGCCTTGGCGACGAACAAGCTGGTGGAATCGTCAGGCTTGACACTGACGGGCGAGTACGTGGGTCAGACCAAGACGAAGGTGACAGAGCAGCTGGGCCAGGCTCGAGGCGGCGTGCTGCTCATTGACGAGGCTTACGAACTGGGCAAGGGCATGTACGGCGAGGAAGCCATGACGACGTTGGTCGCAGCGCTGACAGATCCGACGTACGGCGGGCTGGTCGTGGTGATGGCAGGATACCCAGCCGACATGGACATGATGCTGAACCGCAATGCAGGGCTCAAGAGCCGCTTCACGCGATATATCGACTTCGAGGACTGGACGGCGCAGGACGCGGTCGTGTTTGTGTGTGGCAAGGCTGACAAGGAGAACTTTGAGGTGATGCCAGAGGCGATCGAGGTGTTGCGACGCACGTTCATGGCGCTTAAGGCACTGGAGGGCTTCGGCAACGGTCGCGACGCCGATCGCATGTGGAAGGAGCTGTTGCAGTGCCGCGCTCAGCGAGTGGTCACGGCGGAGGAATTCGAGCCGACGATCACAAAGGAGGACGCAGAGGAGGCCAGTGGCATTATTCTCTCCGATCGTCGTCCACCATCTGTGCCGCTACTATCTCAGTCGTCGAGCAGTCTGTTTGACTCGTCGACGTTTCAATTGGACGAAACTTCGGCGACAAATCGTGTGGCCCGTGCTGGTGAGTCGCCGGTGACGCAAGAAGAGCTGATACGGAGAGACGACGACGACCGGGAGGTACTGGACAATGAACACGATGACTCGGAGGGCGAGGAGCCGCAAGAGGACGCGCAGCGTGACCCGGGTGTATCGGACGAAGTCTGGGCAGAGCTGGAACGCGCCAAGAAGGAACACGCCGCGCACCTGAACAAGCTCAAGCAGCTCCGCGACGCTGCTGCCCGTGAAGAGGAGCGGCGCAAGGCACAAGACAAGCTCGACGAGGAGCGGCGCAAAGCGGCTGCTATCCAGGAGAGAATCCGCCAGATTTGTCCGTGTCCTGCTGGCTATACCTGGTACAAGGCTGGCAGTGGTTGGCGCTGCGGAGGAGGCAGTCATTTCGTCTCGGATGCGCAACTCGAGAGACAATTCACGCTTTAGCACGCAACGGATGGCGCAGAAGCGCGTGGGGCAACGAGGCTACATGCAACACTAGAGCGAGAGGCATCCGTATCTCTACCGACGGCTTGGCGAATGCAGTGAATAATGCATGAAAAGCGATACTTGCCATACTCGTTGTGGGTTCCCAGATGCCATCAATTCACCAACTACTTCACTTTCACAGAGCGACGGTGAACCAAGACGACTCGGAACACTGGGTCGATCGTGTTCGCTTATACGTCAAAATGTGCAGTCCACCTCCTTCGACTACACTCGCCGTCGTCCATCCACACTGGCACCACCGCTGTGGCGCTGTTCACCCTTCTACCGAAGTTTAGGTGCGGACGTACGAGCGGAAGATCATCGTCAGGAACGCAGCCACGG
>JAADYC010000851.1:0-12610 GCA_023338135.1 Phytopythium kandeliae
ATGATAAAACGTCTGGAACGGTCTGCACATCAACTCGAGTCTGACACACATCGAACGATCGGAATCTTGTCGCTGTTGCAAATCCAGAAGCTGTGGCTCGCGTTAGAGTATATTGTGTGTTTGAGGCACCACATTGATGCTGCAGTAGCTCGATCTATTGGAAGTGAGTTCTCATCTCTATGCAATAAGCTCTCTTTTTCCATTGATTGCCATCGATCTCGAACAGCGAGAGTGACACCAACGAGGTCGTCATTACCCATTGATCTCGAGCACGTCACCAGTCACTAATGCCTACCAGCGCCGCTGATACTATTGAGCACACAGTGAGCACTTTCCAACATGGCACAAGTTCCCTCTGTCTCCTCCCTTGCTGAGCATAGAACAATGCAATTGTTCGTGCTCGACAGCGTCCTTACCTCGCAGCTCTATGCTGCAACCAAGCACACAGGCGACAATCCTCACAGAGTATGTCTCTTGTTTGTGCAACCTGAGCATGTTCACGAGATAGACTCTCGTGCTTCTTCATGGAATCTAGTGGGATTCGTTGATCGCAACCGTGAGCGCACAGCGTCAGACGCTTGGTGTATTCGCTGCGAATATATTTATTCATCGACTTGTCAACAACACTTCGCGCGCCACATCGGAAAGTCACGGAACTTCTTGCAGTTCGCACTCGTCATGCTGGTGCACGACCTGTTGTCGCGCGATAACTATCTCACGGTCGATCGAGCGGCGTTTCACGCGACGAAACAGACATGCTTCAGTCTCGTGTGCGTCGTGAGTTGGCTGAATCAGGTCATCGCGGTGCATCCATGGCGACAACCACGTGGTGCATCGAACAATAGTAGTTTGGTGCGGTTTGACATCGGCGAGCAGCAACAGTCCGCCGTTGCGGCTCCATTCGAGTGGACAAGTCACCAACTGCTGCACACACTTCGACTCGGCGAGTGGAGCGTAACTTTGGTGGGCCATGCGATCTGTGCAGACTCACAGGACTATCTGAAATTCATACTCGTTTTGCTCGTGCTGCTCTCATTTCATATCGGGACTCTCACTCCACACTCCGACTGCTCACAAGTCACAGTCTGAAGCAAGCACGCTGATATGAGGCGGTTGCTCACGTCCTCGGCAAACAGTGAGTGGCTGTGGAGTCGTCTCGTATGTCGTGATTAGATGCTACGTGCGATTCCATGCACGTCATTTGAGATTCTGCGAGCGGCATTGCTAACGTCACACCCCAGTGAGAACACCACCGACTGCTTCATACATTTGCTTGCTTCGTGGTGAGCGAGGAGACATGTCGGGGACAACCTGAGCACGATTCACCTCGTGGATGTCGCGCAAAGCGTTGAGCTAACTGCCTCATGGATGGTCCCAAGACCGCGAACGCGAGCGATCGGATGATCGCCGCTCGTTGCAGACAGAATAGCGCAGCCGAGCGCGGCGAGGAGCAACTATCAAACGTCCATGAATTCGACGCATTGGAGCCAACGCGGAGCGATGATGTCGACCGTGAGCGCTGGAGATTGTGAGATTCTCGACTTGAGGACGCAACATCTTGGTATCGAGATGCTAGCGCAGATAGGGCTAGCATCGATCAATACACGGCACTGACTCTTGAGCTTGTCCCATGAATTGAACGACTCGCGTCATCGACCGTTCAGTCCACGCGGCTTCTCAGATCACCACCTCCATCCGCATCACCTCTATCCCTCCTCGTCGCTTCTTGCTTCGCTTGCACCAAGTTCTGTTTCCACACACGACAGACGATCGACCACTGGGTTCGCTTTCGAATCATTTGTCGCTCTGTCCGTCAATCCATCTCCTCCCTGCGATCTCAACACGACAACGACTTGGCTTCACAGCCGTCCATTGAGCTCATTCAGCTCTCAGGAAGCGGAAGGCGGCAAAGCGCCGCACTCACCATACGTGAGTCACACAATAAGTAGGACTCTCGCATCGCTGAGGCTGTCGGTCGGTTGGAACAAATGCGCTAGCGCCAGAGAAGTGGCTGGCGGGTGGGACTGCGAAGCATGCGATCGCGTTCTCCGTCGACCGGAGCCGCGCTGGACAGGCGATTTCCAGCGTGATGTGAGCTTCGACTCTCTCCTCCGGACCGAGATGCTCGTCAATCGCCCGCTCGCGTACCGACTTGCCACGCAACGCGCGACGCATCTGAAGTTATTTACAGGTATCAGGTGTTCAGCTCCATCGATGGAAGGATCGACGCGACGGCTGACTCTATAAGATCTCCTTTCGTGCTGCCGGCGCTCTAAGAGGAAAAGCGACCGGGAGTCATCATGCGTGTGGCTTGCGTCACCGAGAGAACAATAGCGTTGCTTAAGGCGCAAGTCCTCAATCCGACGATCGAGCGATGGAGAGAAGGAAAACGCAGGAGCAGTCTCGACGAGAGACGCCAAGAAGACCAGAGCTCGCTTCTCGCGCTTGGTGGCTCACTGGTGATGGAGTTATTGCATCGTGCGCTGTTGTGGCAGCGATTCAAGTCGCCACGTGGCTCCGAAGGTGGTGCTACTGTGACCCATGGCACCGTGAAGCGTGCCCGAAAAACTCAAACACGAACGCACCGCGTCGGCGACAATCCACCGCAAGTAGACGCGCTGCTCCTCCGTCGGCCGTTTCTTCATCCCTGGAACGCTAACGTCAGTTGTGTAGGCTGTCGTGCGCATTCTCGGGTTCCCGAAGCGCTCTCTTGACGCGGGAGACGACGCTTCCGTCTCCATGGTTGATTGATTCTTCGGACTTTTCGCCTTTTCCGTCCATCGAAAACGGTTTCCGGACAGTGCGTGAGCTTACGAGTCCAGAGCGGCGAGATCATTCTACGCGAGCGCCGACTCCTTCGTCTGTCGGCTCGACGGACTCTTTGAGCACCGCAGTGCAATGTTCTCCCCCTCGATTCGAGATGTCGTGCCGCCATGAACTGGGATTCTGCTGGATCCTGACCGAAGCGAAATCGAGGGCGAGCACGAACTGGCGTGGCCACAGATGCGAGCACCACGTTGGATTCAGTCGTCTATATTTTGGCGGCTTGAGCGGTTGAGGTGGGACGCAGATCGTCTGGACAGCACAGTGCGAAGCCAGGTCAATACAACAAACCGCATCAGATCTCCAGCTTCAGACCAGACCAGCTCTCGACCCTATGCAGTTGGAACCAACGATCGGTCCAGCGGCAATCCTGACTAGGCGGTGGCTCCGCGCAATCCTTCCGTCCGTGTAGCTCGTTAGTACATGCCTTCGTTGCTGAAACGTCCCGCCCTTCCTCTTCGCTGCGTGGTCGCCACTGCAGAGAGCCCGGTGGGGAGACACGAAGAGCTCGGCGTCCGGCTGTCCCAAGAACACAAGCCGCTTCGAGGCTGGAAGCTCCGAGGCGGCAGCGAGTCGAGCGATCACTTCCGTATTCTACCCCAAGCGATCGAGTCGTCCGTTCGCCTTCACCAGGGTCCTTCCTTCTCCGTCCTTGATCGTGACTCCGCTCGACAGCATGACTCGTCTCGCGGTGGTTCTGAGCGTCGTGCTGGTGTTCATGGCCTCGATCAACCCTGTGCAGTCAGTGTGCGGCCCGCGCATCCGCCGCGAGTGGCGGCAGCTGAGCGCCGCCGACAAAGCGCTCTACCGCGACGCCATCACGGCGGCCATGTCGAGCGGCTACCACACGCTCTTCCAGGAAGTGCTGAGCGACCGCGACACGTGCAACGAGGTGTACCTCACGAGCGCGACCGTGTACTGGCACCGCCGCTTCCTGCTCGCGTACGAGAACATGCTGCGCAGCCTCGAGCCGCGCTTCGCGTGCCTCACCATCCCGTACTGGGATATGTTCGCCGACTCGGCCAACCAGGTGAGTCTCGTGTGCACCACCATGGAGCAGTGCTCGCAGTTCCTGAGCGAGTTTGGCGGCTCCAACGGCTCGCGGGTCAACGTCGCCATCAACGGACTCAACATCTCGACGGCCAACCCGGACGGCAACTGCGTCAGCGGTGGCGGCTACGCCGACTTCTCGCCCTTCTGCCAGAACTCGGCGTCCAACGCCTCGTGCTCGGGCTGCGTGCCGCGCGGTCCATGGAACGAGCTGTTCCTGCCCTCGTCACTCACGTACACGGAGCTGGCCAAGCTCATCCGCCCGTCCTACGGCTTCACCTACTTCGCCTCAACCTTGCAGACTGGCATTCAGTCCTCTATGCACAACGCGCTCAATGCGACCATGGCCACGTGCGCCACGGCGGCCGATCCCATCTTCTACAGTCTCCAGTACGTTTCGTCTCCGCCTACTGTTGTTGGAGTGACCACTGCGCTAACGCTTCCTGCTTGCTCGCGACAGGGCGACGTTCGACCTGGTGCATCAAATGTTCTACGACTGCCAGATCGGCCGCAACCTGACGACTGCCGAGAAGCAGGCGACCTCGTCCCGGTTCGTGTACCAGCAGTACGCGCTGGCCCCAGGAGTGCCGGTGCCAACTGTCATGTCCAACATGACCATGTACTGGAACTCGACGCTCACGGGACAGCGCATGCGCGTCGAGGACCACCCGCGGCTGCGGCAGTTCTTCGAGCCGCTGGTGAACCAGTTCTGGTTCTACGCCAGCGCCGCTGACCTCGGCGCCAACTCGTACGCGTACGCAGCCGACACGCTCATCAGCTTGCTGCAGCTCGCTGGCGTCACGCTGTGTCCGCAGAACAAGAAGCGGCTGCTGCAGGATATCGTGGATACCGAGGTGTCTGGCACGGTGCAGCCAGGCTCGGGCGACGCCATGCCGCTATCCGAGTCCATCAGCAGCAGCCCGCTCGCCACGACTTTGGCTCCGAGTGCGGGCGACATCAAGGTCGACGAGGACGGCGTGGTGCTGGCGACGACGAGCGTCGAGGACAATGAGACGAACAAGTCGGTCGTCAAGGCGTTCAACTGCTTCCAGGGCATGACGACCCGGGCGACCAACCTGACCAACTCGGACTTGTCGGCGCTCGACACGACGGAGCTATCCGACTGCATCATCTACAATGAGCTCTTCACGGTGGACAAGCTGAGTCCGTACTACCTCGCGCAAATGGGCATGTCCTCGGACTACCGCACGACCTGCGACCAGCGCCTGCGCGACTACGAGGGCGGTTCAGACGCGGTCGTCGTCGAGGACTTCGAGGGCATGTACGATCACTACCTGAACATGAGCGACAGTGCCCTGGCCGACCTTCCAGCCACGTCCAACTCGACCGCAGTCGTCCCGATCTCGCAGCTGAGCGCGAACACGACCAAGGAAGTCATTGACGAGGTCGCTAGCGGCGATTTGCGCAACTCGCTGACGACCTCGGACACTCGTTTCACGACCAAGCGAGACTCGACGACGTTCACGAGTTCATGGACGAGATGGAACTGAGCACGCCGCTTGCCGCAGTCGTTTGGCTAAATGGTCACCTCGATATGTGTATCCGTCCGTCTCCCTTCTGTGATCTCTCTCGGGTGCCAACAAACCTGGGCTTGGATCGACGTCCACTTCGAAACCAACAGATCGCAGCAAATGAAAATGCACCACTTCACACGCTCCCGTCCTCTCTGTTTCGCTCACGGTCTATGGATCGGCGTGCCAACAGCGTAACGGCATGAACCAGCACTAACGATCTGTCTGACAAGCATACTCTATGCGCATGCCGCCTCGAGCGAGCGCGAGGCTGAGTTGGCTGGACGCTCACGTCCGAGTCGGCCGCATTTAGTTCTTGACCGACTCGCGGAACTCTTTGATCTGCGCGAACCACTCGCGCACGGTCGCCTTGACTGCCGACTCGTCGATGGTCGTCAGCTTCCTGTCGGCGAGCACCTGCTTCCCGTTGATCCACGCGTCCGACACACTGCAGCAAAGAGACAACCGAGTCAGGAACCGTTAGTCCACGCGCTCCTCTGATACCTTTCATGCTATCGATACGAGAGCGACGTACTGCTCGCGACCAGCGACGTAAACGATGTGGCTGATGGCGTTGTACATCGGCAACATCTCGATGCTGTCGCACTCGATGGCGATCACGTCGGCGCGTTTGCCGACCTCGATGGAGCCAATCTCGCAGTCCAAGCCGAGCGCGCGCGCGCCGTTGAGGGTGGCCATCTCGAGCGCCGTGGCCGCAGGAACGCTCGTGCTCTCCTTGGATTCAGCCTTGGCCAGGATCGCTGCGAGCTTCATCTCGGCGAACATGTCGAGCGAGTTGTTGCTGGCGCAGCCGTCCGTGCCGAGTCCGACGTTGACGCCGCGCTTGAGCAGGTCCGTGACGCGGCAGATGCCCGACGCGAGCTTCAGGTTCGACGTGGGGCAGTGCACGACGTGCGCCTTGGCGTCGGCGACGTCCTGGATCTCCTCGTCCGTCAGCTGCGTCATGTGCACGGCGATGAGGCGCTCCGAGAGCAGTCCGAGGCGCTTGAAGTTGGCGATGGGTCGTGTCTTCTCGGCGCTCTGGTGGCGACTCATCGAGTGCGCGACCTGGTGCTCACTGTCGTGGCACTCGGCGTGCGTCTCGTGCAGGTGCACGTTGAGGCGGACGTTGTACTTGCGAGAGACCTCGTTCGCGCGCACGAGGCTCTTGTCGCTGACCGTGTACGGCGCGTGAGGCGCCATGGTCATCGAGATGAGCTCGTGGTCCGCGTATTTGGCTAGGAACGGCTCGGCCTTGGCGAAGTAGTCGTCCGCGTCCGAGCCGTAGCTCGTGGGGAACTCCATGACGGTCTGGCCCACAGCACCGCGGATGCCGACCTCCTCCATCACGTCGCAGATGGGACCCGGGAAGAAGTACATGTCGTTGAAGCACGTCGTGCCGCCGCGGATCATCTCGGCGGCCGCGTGGAGCATGCCGTCGCGACAGAAGTCCGCATCCACGAACCGGCCCTCGACCGGCCACACGTCCTCCGTCAGCCAGTTCATCAGCGGCTTGTCATCCGACAGCCCGCGCAGCAGCGTCATGGGCGAGTGCGTGTGCAGGTTCACGAGCCCCGGCGTCACCACGTGGCGCGGCAGTTCCGCGACGCGCGCGGCCGAGAACGCGGCCTCGGCCTCGGCGCGCGGCAGCAGCGCCACGATGCGCGCGTCCTTGACGACGATCGCGTGGTCATTCAGCACCGCGCCGCGCGGCACCACGGGCACCACGTGCGCCGCGAAGATGATGAGGTCTGCCTGCTGCTTGCTGCTGCCCATGGCGCCGACGGACAAGTGACGCCGGGCGGGGGTGGCGGCGGCGGCGGCGGCGCGGAAGAGCGACGCGGCGCGGCGCGGCAACATCCAGCCGGGCCGCGAAGTGAGTTCGTGGACGGCGATGACTGGCAACGGCAAACAGCGCGTGGTAATTGGATGAAAGGGAAGAGATACGGGCGTCTGATTGGGTATAAAAACGACATCAGCGTGAATGCGAATCGTCGAAATTCCTTTGCCGCATTCGCATTCAAATCCCCGAGGATGACTCGGTTGAACTATGTGAACTGACTGGAATTCGCCAATCTTTACGACATGTTTGAAACATCATCGCATTGGATGGCAGCAACTTCAAGGTCAGCAGCTACAGCCACCGCTTGGCGCCGCGAGCGATGGCGTCACGCATAGCATGATGCTATCGACGGCTCTGCCACCTCGCTCTGCGCGTCGTCGTCGTCGTCGCTGACCATGTCGGTGAGCAGGAGCGCCTCGTGGCGGTTGTACGGCGGTACGAGCCACTCAAACGGTTGAGGCTCTGCCTCCTGGTTGCTTGGCGGCTTCATCGCCTCGAACGCGAGCCCGTCATCGCCTTGGCACTCATCGATCGCGAATGAGAGGAGCTCTTCTTCGCTGGTCTCGTTCGTCTCTGGCGCTATTGAGGCAACAAAGGTGAGATCGCCACTGTCGCGTCGGCGTGGCTTCTGCGGGAGGAGTTGGCGGCCGCCGTCGGCTGCATAGAGCTTCTCTGCAGCCCAGCGAGCGCGCTGAACGCGCTCCCCGGCCTTCTCACGCGCTCTTGCAGCTACAACAGCGCGCAGCTTCTCCTCGCTCATGAGTTTGGCCCACTCTTCCTCGCGCAGCCGCCTCTGCAGCGCGCGCTCGGCTTCCTTTTGGCGGCGCAGACGCTCGTTCCGACCGACCTCCTCCAGCTCGTGTCGTTGCTTGCGGACCGCCGCGAGTTCCTCCACCACGCGAGACAACTGCTTCTCCACTGCGTCTCTGTCTTGCTTCAAGCTCGCCACCCTCTCGTGTTTACCTGCATTTGCCTCGAGAGTTCGCTCGAACTGGTGATGCAGCCGCTCGTGCCGTTTCTTCATGTCAAGACACTGCTTCCGGAACTGGAGCTGTTGTAGCATCTGCCACGCCAATGGGAGCATCGTCAGCTCCAACCACTTTTGCCAAGCGCAAATCTGTCCTAGCCAACCAACCTGAAGTCGAGTGCGCGCCTCCAGCTCTGCCAGGAACGACGCTTGTGTCTCGAGCGCGGAGTCGTTGGGTCGCTGAGGTATATCTTGACTGTTACCGCCGTTCGGCTCACACAGTACCGAGTTGTCCGCTGTATCAGATTCCTGGGCATCTGCTCGACTACTGGCTGATTGAGATGGCAAGGAGTCCGACGCCTCCGACAACTCTAACGAGACTGCAGAAGATGATCCCTTTGACAAGGAGAAACCGCACGAAGTAGCCGTCGAGCCGAATGCGCCGGAGCGCTGAGCGCGGACCTCCTCGATGCGTTCGAGCTGCGCCTTGATCTTCTCGACGGCGTCTCGACGCGCTTGCATTCTCTCACGCGCTTGTTGCTGTGTCTCCTCCTGGATACGCCTCGCTCGCTCTTGGGCTCGAGCGAGACCATTGGCGATACGCTCGTTTCGCTCTCGCTCCTCGTCGGCCGCTTGACGCGCTAAACTCGCACTCGACGGAGATCTCCTCTTCTTGAGTTTTTTCTTGCGAGGAGCGACACGCGCGCTCACTCTGCTCTTGATACGGCGACCTTCCCCTCTCTTGAGGTGTTCTGTTTCCTCGATGCTAGTCTCTGTTGCTCCTTGGGTCGATCCACTGTCACTTCTGTTTCCAGTCACTGGGGGAGATGCAAGGGATCTCCACGATGCCAGGTCCTCGCTGTTGTCATCGCTGATGCTGTCATAGTCACCCCACGCGTGGTCGACTGATCGCGTCAACGGAGGAACCTCAGTTCCCTCTGACAGTTTGACAGTCTCGAGAATGGCCGCTTGCTGTTGGCGTTGGTCGGATACTTGCAGCGACAATCTTCGGCGTACCACCGACGGAGAGCAACGCGTTCTCGCGATGTCTGTTCCCGAAACCGCTGCGGACCGTCTGGAGCCTCTGTCGAGATCACGATGCCCAGCAACGGAGGCGGATGGAGGCGTTGGTGACTGCGAGACGGCCAATGCTACGGCACGCTGCTGCTCAAGCTCGAGTTGTGCGAAGTACTGGCCAATCTTGTCGATGATCCCTGCCATCACTTGCTTCCGGTCGCGGCGCCAAACGTTCGCGATGGACTGGTGAAGTCTCGCACTTTGAGCTCTGGGTGACAGGAATCTAGTCAAGAATAGACACAAACTGGATCAAGGGAAGCACTCAAGTCAACGGTCGCTCCCGAGTGTCAGGCACTTCTTCATCGCAGACAAACCAAATTGCTCAACCACCTCGCGTGAAAATTTATACAGTCGCTATCCACTCGGACGAGTGGTTCACCGACGGATGGGCGAGGTACGCTTCTGCTTGACGTACTGCTTCTGCAGCTTGTGGAGTACGCCATTCGTGACCTTGATGGCGAGCGCGTGCTCGATCAATAGCTCTGGTGCGAGAATATCGTCCCATTTGTCGGGGAACGTGTTGAGGAACTGCATCACGTCGTCGATGTGCTTGCCGAGGATGTGCTCCTCCGAGAGCTGCAGGAGTGCCAGCGCGACGCGCAGCATGATCTTCCAATTGTTCTCGAACAGGAAGATGTCCCAAATGCGGTCCAGCGACTCGCGCGGCAGCACGTTTAAATACAAGAAGAGCGTCTGGAACCACCCGACGATGAACATCTCGACCATCACCTTCTCGTCTGCGAAGTGGTCTGCCAGTGCCGGCATACCGATCTCAAACAAGCGCTGGAACTGGAAGCAGTACTGGTGCAGTCGGTCGAGGCCCGGCGAGAACATTTGCCGCAGTCCGTAGTTCTCAAACAGTCCCACGAGCATCCAGAAGGCAGTCTCGACCTCGACGCGCGTCGCCACTGACGGACTCGTCCGCGTCGGGCTCGGTTCGTCTCCTTCGTTCTCTTCTCCTTCGTCGTCCACATCAATTCGAACGCGGGTGAATGCTCTCAGATTGGCGGCCTGTCGTGCGACTGCTTTCGCCTCGTTGTACTTCTTGACGTGGTCGAGCACGTGGGCGGCGATATAGTCCATCCCCTGGCAGTACCCAACGTCGGGGAAGCGTCCAGCGAGCGCGTGGAGGATCTCGCTCAGTTGACTGATCAATGCCTCTTCCGTGTCTTCAGCGACCTCTTCGCGGTCGCTAGGCGCGCGCTTGTGCGGCGCGACACGCCCGTACGTGCGTCGCACGTCCGTCAGGATCGACTCGGTCGAGTCGCCCTTGGACAGCGCCATCTGCAAGTACACATCGAAATCGAACTCGGATGCCTCGCGGATGCGACGGACCCTACGCGGACACAGTCGAGGTGATTCCAGTCAGCACGATCGATCCAAAGATGCCGCCAGCTGGTTTGACACCCGAGAGGAAACGCGTCAACGTACGAAGCGATCTTCTCCCAGAACCCGAAGCGCGTCCCGTCCGACATTTCCCCGTACCGCACGCAGAATTTCCAGAGCCGGCGATCCGAGGAGATGAACTTGTGGCACGCACGGTTCACACGCGCCACACGGCCAAGTGTCTGCACGTCGCCGCAAAACACGAGGATCGTGCCCAGCACGTAGCTCTTGCTCAAGCATTGCTGCGCCGGCGACGGCTCCGCCACGCTCTCGGCGCGCGACATGCTGCTCATACTCGAAGTGCTCGCGGAGCTAATCGCGCGAGCTGCGCAACCAGCAATGCCCATACAACACGCCACGGTATTCACCGGTCAGTACAAGGTTGGCTCACTGGTGCCAGCGGTACGAATACGAACGCACACAGTCGGAGTAGTCCCAGACTCGCCTTCCTCCCGCCGCTCGAGGGTAGCGGTGCCTTGTACTCAATCAGGAAGCGACAGTTTGCCTCCGCCGGGTTGTCCACGAACATGACCTCGATCGGCGCCTCGCTCATCATTTCGGTCACGACCTGAAGTCCCATCGTATGGATCTTCTCCGCCACCGGCGCTGCCGACGCCAGCTTGCTCTTGAAGAGCGACCAGCCTGGAGAGGAGCAATTAGCCGGTGAGTTCCCCGTGGTACAGCACGTTCAGACCGTTCAGTCGTTTCTCACCTTGCGTCGACCCCTCTTTGACGAGACTCAGGGCCGGTGCAACTCGTTCACGCCCCATGGTCGCCGCTGTCAAGCCACGCCATGCCGTCAGAGCTCCTCCCGAGGTATACCCGATGCTCGAGAGCGGATCCCGCGCAACAGCATCCAGCGTCTCACCTGCGGACGCCGATGAGCGAACCTTGTCCATGGATGGGTGGTACCTTCCCAGGCTATTCGAGTCCATCAGCACGAGCGTCAGCGGCGCCTCGCTACCAGCAACACACCACGCGCGCTGCACACAACGCACCGCTTAGACGTGCGCTGCTTCATGCTGAGCAACTGCGGACCCAGCTGGTTCTTCGCCATAGTCGCGCGGTCCTTCATCATGCCGAGCGCGCTCCACCCACCACCTCCACCGGGGCTCCTGCTCTCATCGTCGCTCTCGGCCGCGCTCGATGCTGCCGCAGAGACTTTGCGGCTGCTCTCGGCCGCGCTGCGCTCGTTCTCGCCCTCCTTCGCGCCGGCCAACCCCGCGCGCTTCTCGTGCTCTTCCTGTTGCAAGCCACGACCGCCCTCCTCAGCGCGGAGCTCTCCCTTTCCGTCGTCATCGACCCATTCGCGCGGACACCGCACCTCGTTCGCCGACGACAGCGATGCGGGCGACGACGCCGCGGGTGAGACCTGCATGACTCTCCCCTCTTCTCCACTCAGCGGATCCCGCAGTGCCAGTGCCGTCCAGCGCGGCGTCCACGCGTTCGAGTCCCGGCAGTCCAGTTCCCTCTTGACGCGCCACCCAGAGGAGCCTTCCTTCCGCTCCGACAACTTCCGCACCTTTACTTGTCAACGCGCACGAAAGAATTGACGCGTTCTGGCTATACTTAGCTACACACATTCACTTTCACAGGCTACACATGCGCTTCAACGGGGAATCCGGTATTAGAGGGTCAAGCGCACTGAACTAAAAAACAATTCAAAAAGTAAAACTGTTTCGACAGCATTGTCAACGATCATATCCTCTCGTACTGAATCAAACCTCAAGAAGTTCGTCTCATTGCAAATTACTTGAAAAAGACGGAAATCACACACCAAACGTACCGAATGTTTAGATATCGCGACGAGAATTGATTGGAGAACAACTATCTGGTAATGCCATATGATTGGAGAAAAGTACGCTGAAGACGTCTCGCGAGAAGGTTTGCTTCAACGTGTTGCTTATGTGCGCAGTAGATGGACGTAATTGG
>JAADYC010000852.1:0-12605 GCA_023338135.1 Phytopythium kandeliae
AGAAGGAATTGGCCGCGTCAGCGCTGTGGAACTTGTCGATGAACAGCGACAACCAGTCACAAATCGCATCGGCCGGCGCCATTCCACTACTCACTGCAATGGTCCGCACGGGCACCGATATCGAGAAGGAGAAGGCCGCTGGAGCACTGTGGTGGCTCTCAGTCAATACCTCGAACAAGGAGTTGATCGCGTCGAGCGGAGGTATTCCACTGCTGATTGCACTCATTCGTGACGGCACCAACTCGCACAAGGAGAATGCGGCTGGCACACTACGTAACCTGGCAATCAACGCCGAGAACAAGGTGCTGATCGCGTCGGCAGGCGGCATTCCGCCTTTGGTGGCACTACTCCGCGACGGGAGTGGCTCTCAGAAGGAATTGGCCGCGTCAGCGCTGTGGAACTTGTCGATGAACAGCGACAACCAGTCACAAATCGCATCGGCCGGAGCCATTCCACTACTCACTGCAATGGTCCGCACGGGCACCGATATCGAGAAGGAGAAGGCCGCTGGAGCACTGTGGGGTCTCTCCGCGGACGATGACAACAAGGCGCTGATTGTTTCTGCAGATGCTGCCTCTGCGTTGGTCACGCTGGCTCGCAATGGCAAGGAGGTCGAGAGATCGAACGCGGCCGGCGCGTTGAAGAACCTGTCCGCGAACGAGGCCGGCCAGGCAGCGATCGCCGCTGCCAGCGGCACCCCCGCGATGGAGTGAGTGAGCGGCTGGTGCTTCCAGGGCGTGAGCAGCCCTCCATGCGGGTTTTGCGCCTCGATGGTTTTTGCAATAGTGAGGGGACATCGAGCAATGCGCAGCGCGTGAATTGCAGCCGTTCCGGGCTCACGCCGGCGCTGTTTGCATCTCGGTTGGCAGCGCCTCAAGGGGAGGAGTCGCTCGCGACCAATAGCGTCGTAGTGAGCCCGTCGGAAGCAGCGAGAGGCGCCGCGGCGGTCACCGAGGAACAGTTTGTGGAGGTGAAGGCGGCGGCCGAACGCGTTGAACTTGAAGTTGCGATGCGAACTGGCGAATGGCTACTGCGGGCGACGCCAATTGCTGCGGCCGTATATATCTCGCGCGCACGGTAGGTGGATCCTGCGTGTGTGACATGCGGCTGACTGGGCGAGAGGCTGACTGTAAGAGGGCAACGGAGTATGCGAAGGGCGGCGCGCTTGCGCTTGTCGGGTACGTCCAGCCTCGCCTGCGCCTCGGCGTGATGACGCTGATTTGCTTGGCGCACAGTGACACTCGCGCACCTTCGTCGAAGTTCTCCCTCCTTCCTTCCCCTCCGCGTCATGAGCCATAAGCCATGAGCGCCTCGCTTCGGCCGCTCCGTCCGTCCGCCCGCCCGTCCGTCCGTCGGCGCATGGCATGCATGGCAACGCGTTGCACCTGGCGCGCGATGCGGTAGGGTAGGGCGTCGCGGGTAAGTACGTACGTCCTGCGGTGGGTTCGGTGGGTGGGTTGGCTCAGTTGAACTGGCCCGCTCGCCCCGCCCCGCCACTGACCCGCCGGATCCACCAACGCCTACGGTAACGCGGCTCCTTCGGCTTCCGTGAGCACTCGCCGCATCACGAGACGCGCATGGCGAGCGCCACGCGGCAGGGACGGATCGGTCGTCAGCGCCGCTGCGCGTTTCCGTCATGGCGACGGCGGCGACGGCGGCGAGAGCGACAACGGCGACGGCGGGCGGCGAGCCAGCGCGGGCCGCCTTGACTGGCCCCTCCCTCCTTCCCTTCCTCGGCCCTACCTACGCGCATGGCGATAGATAGGCAGAGCAGGAATCAGCGCGTTGTGCTGTGCACTGATTCGTGCCCAGCCCCTCGAGCCGCTGACGGGCCAATCAGCGACGCGTGTGCGAACCCTACCCCTGCATCGTGCACACCGGTCGGCGACTGCGACGGCGGCTCCTCTCTGCGCTTGTCTTCCTTGCCTTTTGGGCTCTCCGCGCGGAGGCGAGCGACGCCAGCGCGCTGCTCCGACGCGAGGGACCCGAGGCGGTCGCAGGGCGGCCAGGCGTCTGTGCGGCCGTGGCTCGAATGCCGGGCGTTCCGGCGGGCGGCGACGAGCACCGTGGATACCGTGCGCTCGACGGCGGGCGGAGGCGATTTTTGGCCTTATTCTTCGCTTTTATTCTGCGCCTTCAACGGGTACAGGTTGCTGGATGACGACTGCAACTGGTCGCCTTCCTTACCCACATCCCGTGCGGACCCCTCTCATCGCGCAACCGTGACGCGACACACGCGCGAACAGCCCAGCCAAGCGCAGCGCGGGCGCCCGTTTTCTCTCGCCTTGCGGCGTAAAGAAAGTCGCCGCATCGCAGAATTCCACAACCGCACACTCCCATCTACAGTACAGTACAGCGCGCCTGCCAGCGGCGGAGCCGAGGAGGAGGGGGTGCAACTCGGGACACTGGTCGCCAGTATACCGCTGCTTCCGCGTTTTTTACTGGTCCCCACCCCCGCTTTCTCGCTCGCCCCCCCGCCGTCCCCACTTCCAGACGCGCGCGGCCCACCCGGACCCGAGGACTACGAGCGCTCGAGCGCGGACCCGAGAACGGACCCAAGTGCGGACCCGGCGTCCCCCGGACCGCGACCGCCGCCCATGGACCTGTCCATGATCCTCAGCGCGCCCGTGGCCGAGGAGCCCGAGCCGGACCAGGACCCGTCCCCATCGGCGTCCCCATCGGCGTCCCCATTGGCGTCCCGACCGGCGTCCCGACCGGCGTCCCCGGACCGACCCCCGTTCGCGTCCCCGCGACGGTGGGCCCCGGACGAGGTCGAGTGCGCCGTGGCCATCCTGCACGACTTCCAGGCGCCCGCGGCCGCCGCGCAGCCCGCGTCCAGGCTCGACCTGCTCGTGCAGGCGGACGCGGCGATCGCGACGGGCGAGCGGGCCGCCGAGCGCGAGGCCGGCGGCCGAGGGGACCGAGGGGACCGACCCGCGGGTCCTGGGGACCGACCCGCGCCGCTGCGCAGCGGGGTCTGGACGCGCGCCGAGGAGGAGTACGCGGCCGCGCTCATGTACTACTTCCTGCGCGGCGAGCTCGGGCCCGAGACCGTGCGCGAGGGCACGACGCTGCGCAAGTTCCTGGCCGACATGCTCGGCTGCAACCGGCGCCGCGTGTCGATGAAGCTCGCGACCGAGGCCATCGCGGGCCGCAAGGTGCCGCGCAAGGTCGGCGCGTCCGTGTTCGTGGCCGCGCGCCCGCCGGCCGCGCTCGAGCACGCCGAGGCCGCGGCCATGCGCGCCACGCTGGCCGAGCTCCGGCGCCGCTGCCTCGGCGGCGGCGGCGGCAGGGACGGAGCGCACGAGCGGGACCGCGAGCGGGGCCACGAGCGGGGCCACGAGCGGGACCACGACCACCACCGCGTGGGCGGGGAGCCCCACTACCCGCCCTACCACGGCGAGCCGCTCGAGGAGATCCTGGACCGGCCGCCGCCCTACGGGGACTCGACGTCCGAGGACGAGGACGCGCGGCCGCCGTCTGTGCGCCGACGCGCGAGGTCCAGACCGGGACCCGGGACGAGCGGGACGAGCGGGACGAGCGGGACGAGCGGGACGAGCGGGACGAGCGGGACGGCCGGGACGAGCGGGACGACTGGGACTCGGTCCCCGTCCCGTCCCCGGCGGGCCCGCGGGCACGCGACCATCATCCGCACGGGCTTCGAATCCCGCGAGGAGGAGGAGTACGTGACGAGCATGGTCGAATTCTTCCTGGACGGCGCGCTGGCGCTGCCCGAGGGCACGCCGCTGGTCCCGTACCTGTGCGCGCAGCTGGGCTGCACGCCGCGCGCGCTGTCGCTCAAGCTCGCGCCGCGGCACTTCGGCGAGCGCAAGTTCCCCGACAACATGGCCGCGCTGACCTTCTCGCCGGCGGACTCGTGGGAGGCGCTGGCGGCCGCGGACGGCGCGGGCGAGGACGGCGATGGAGACGTCTCGGACGCAGTCTTCGAGGTTGAGAGCCGCCTGCGAGAGCTCCAGCTGGCCTGCCAGGAGGCGCGCGCGGCCACGCGCTCGCCCGGGACGGGACCGGGACCGGAGCCGGGGACGGGGTCGAGGTCGGGACCGAGGTCGGGATCGGGACCGGGATCGGGATCGGGATCGGGACCGGGACCGGGATCGAGGACGGGGACGACGGCCCATCCGCCGCGGTCGAGCCCCAAGGCCGCGACGTTCTCGCGCAGCGGCGCGTGGTCCCGCGAGGAGGAGGCGTACACGGCGGCGCTCATCGACCGGTTCTTCAAGGGGACGCTGGACATCCCCGAGGGCACGACGCTGCGCGCGTTCCTGGCGCTCAAGCTGCAGTGCAACCCCATGCGCGTGTCCAAGAAGCTGGCGAGCGAGTGCATCGCGGACGTCAAGATCCCCAAGAAGCTCGGCTCGTCCACCTTTGTGCGCCAGCGCCACGCGGACGCGGACGCCGGCCCGGACGCGGCCCACGCGGCGGCCGACGCGGCCGACCACGCGCTGGATGAGCTCGAGCGCGCCTACCAGGACGTGGACCACGCCAAGAACCTGGCCGTCGCCCGGCTCAAGGCCACGCCGCCGGGCCGCAGTCGCCGCCGCAAGCTCCCGCCGTCGCCACTCGCGCTCTCGTCCTCGCGCTCGCTCTTCGACTCGGACGACGACCGCAGCCCGCCGCGCGCGCCGTCCCCGTCGCCGTCGCCGTCGCCGTCCCCGTCGCCGTCCCCATCCTCGCCCGCGTCCCCACCGCTGCGGATCCGCGACCGCAGCCGCGACCGCAGCCATGACCGCCGCGGGAAGGCGCGCCGCACCGACTACTCGCGCTCGCCAGCGGCCGAAGCCGCGCGCCAGGCGCCGAGCCGCAACGTGCTGGACATGGAGCGCGACGGCGGCGCCGCGGCCTTCGAGGCGCGCATCGTGCCGCTCTCGCGGAGGGAACAGGTCGCGTAGGCTTGGGCCGGCGGGGACGGGTCCATCCCGACGCGTCCCGTCCCGTCCCGACGCGTCCATCCGCTCGTGTTTCGTTTTCGCTTCAACCCGATCAAGTCGTATTCTTTTCAGTATTTCCCAATATAGCCTGCGTGCGATGCAGACGTTGCCAGACGCGGCCGGGCTCCAGGAAGTAATCACACAACTCGCACTTCCGCTCGCCTGCCCAACGGCCCAACTCCTCGGCGCGAGACCACGCACTCGCAAACTCGCCGCCTCGAGAGCTCGCTCGCCTCGAGAGCTCGCTCGCCTCGAGAGCTCGCTCGGCTCTCGCCTCCAGGCCATGGCGACGACGGATCCGAGCGAGTCGCTGCCGTCTCGGTCGGTGCAGCAGCCAGCGGCGCAGCAGCCAGCGACGCAGCAGCCAGCGGCGATGCCGAGTGCGTGGCCGAGCTGCTCGCGTAAGGTGAAACGGTGCTGCTGCTGCTGCTGCTGCTGCTGCTGCACGCCAAGCGCCGCCTCGCACTGGCGTCCGCGGGTGACGAGCGCGACGCCAGGGAGGCCGCTCGCCGCTCCACTGCGCGACCAAGGCGGGCGAGCTCGCGACTCTGCACGCGCTCCTGCCGCGCTGCCGCGCCATCAAGGACGCCGGCGCGGACGCGAGCGCGCGCAACGAGCGGCGCGTGACGCTGCTCCGCCTTGTGGTGTGTGTGGTGGCGTAATCGAACGGATGACGCTCGGGTTGTCGCGTCGTTTCCGGATGGAACGCCGTATACTATCCGCTCGACTCGGACTGGGTACACGCTTCTGCTTCACGTCGAGTGAAAACGTACGGTGCGCCGACGCTCATCCGGATGAACCGCGCACTATACGCTCGCGCTCTGACGCAATCTTCATGTTCACGCCACGCCAATGCAGCGCCAGTGAAGGTTCTCCTCGGGTTCCGTGCGGCGCCACCTCCGGCACGCGCATGGCGCCTTGGAGACCTGCGCGGCTCGCCCGACTCGCCGGTGCCCCGCTCGCCTCATTCCCAATCTCGCGACGGACCGCCGAGCCACGAAGCGCGCGCCGCAGACCAGTCAGCCGCCTCCAGCCATGGTCGCCCCAGCCGCTGCGTCCGCGGCCGCCTCACCGCACCCGACCGCCTCGCCGTCGCGCGAGCAGCCACCACCGGCTCTGCTCGTGGACCTGCGCGCCGCCATCGCCTCCCGAGACGCCGCCAAGGTGCGGGACACCGTCGCGTTCGTGAGCACGAGCGACGCGCGGCTGCTGCTCGCGTGGGAGACCGAGGCGTTCGACTTGGTCGGCGCCACGCCGTGCGAGTCGGCGGCCCGCACCGCCAACCTCGAGGCGCTCGCGGAGCTCGTCGCTTCCATCCAGCCGCACTTGGGCTCGCGCGCGTCCGCGTTCTGGCCGCGCGTCATCGCGGCCGCGGTCGTCAGCGGGAGAACCGCGGTGCTCGAGTTCGTGCTCGAGCGGATGGGCGACAGCGACGAGAGCGAGGCGATCCTCGAGGGTCACGCGCCGCTCTTCTCGGCTGTGCGGCGCGACGAGCCGGACATGCTGCTGCTGCTGCTCGCGCGCGGCGCCAGCCTTGAGCGCGTGCGCAACCCGCAGGGCCAGTGCGCGCTGCACGTGGCGGTGGAGGCCGACGCCGCCCGGTGCTTCGACCTCGTGCTCACCTCGAGCGGGCTCAAGGACGCCGCCGACCGCCACGGACATACGCCGCTGCACTACGCCGCCGAGTTTGGCCGCCTCGAGATGGCTCGCAAGCTCGTGCTCGCTGGCGCGGACGCCAGCGCGCGCTCGGCCGTGCGCCAGCTGACGCCGCTGCACCTCGCAGTCCGCGGCGCGCGCGTCGACCTCGTGCGCTTGCTGCTCGCGTCCAGGGAGGCCGGCGGCGGCGGCGCGAACCCGAACGCCGTGGGTCTCGGCGGCAAGGCGCCGCTCCACGACGTGTTCGCCATCGACCTTGACACGCTGGACGACGCCAGCGGCGGGGCCGCCAACACCGGCAGCATCACGGACGACGGAGACGACAGCATGGTGGGGGAGAGCAGCGACGGCGAGATGAGCGGCGACGACGAGGGCCGTGCCGAGCAGCTCCAGTGCGAGCTCGCGCGTCTTCTGCTGGCGCACGGCGCCGACCCAAACGCGCTGGACGCGTCGCCGGGATTCTCGCCGCTGCACTTGGCCATCCGCAGCGAGTGCGAACGCGCGGTGGCGCTGCTGCTCGCCCATGGAGCCGACGCGAACGCGCGGACGGCCAAAGACGGCCTGTCGCCGCTGCACGTCGCCGCCTTCTTCGATGCGAGCGTCTCTGTCTGGCGCTCGCTGCTGGACGCCGGGGCCGACGCGGCGCTCGAGGACGCAGAGGGCAGGCGCGCGCTGGAACTCGTGGACGACACGGACAAGGCGCACGAGATCGCCGCGCTGCTCTCTTGATGCTGGTGCTGGCGCGGGAACCGCGCGACGTAGCGCAGGGTCGCCGTAACAATGCATGACAGCCAAACTGCATTCGCACCGACACGTTCGCAGTCGAAGCGCGAGGGTCTCGTCTTGTGCTCTTGCTGCTCGAGCGATTGACGCATCCTCCTCCCATGCTATTTGCTGCCCTCGTAGCGTCCGTGGCGGGAGGCGAGAGAGATCCGATGAAGTAGGCGCTCACTGTCGATGGGGAGTCCACGAACCTGCAGATGATCAAGTTGAAGCGCGATGGCTCGCTTGCACATACGCTCTGGACGGAGGGCGGCGAAGAGCTGCTCCGCGGACAGCGAGTACGGCTTTATCGGACGCGTTGGGTGATCGTGGCAACGGATGAAGGCACTGCTGGTTCATATCCTCGATCGTGGGAGTATCGGCCGCGTCGTCAAGAGAGCCCCAGTCGGATCCCTCCGAATAGACTGCCGCGTTTGAACTCCTCCAAGCTGAGCTAGAGGTTTCGTCCTGCTTGCGCTCACGCGTCGATGCGCCGCCTGCCTCTCGGTCGCGACGGGTTGGAATGGTCTTCATGGCGAGCGTCTTGCACTTCTGTTGAGATGAAACGTGCATTCGCAACCGTTTCGGTCGGTTTCCGGAGTGCGATCGACCAGTTGGTCTCTTACCGCCGCCGCTGATCGTGATCCGCAGCGACTTGAGGCGCGCGAGGTATCTGCAAGACAAAGCGTCAGCGACAACGGAGTGCTGGCCGGCATCCCAGGCTACTGCACCGCACCGATCTCCTTGTCAATGCCAAATGAACGCGGACGCGAGAAGCAGTGCCGATCGATCGGTAGATTATTCGCCACGCATATTCATTCATCAGACACTCTGGAGCAGCGAGCCATTCATCGGAGCAGATAGAGGGCGAATTTCCGGCTCAGGAAGGCGGAAGAGGAACGACACATCGAAGACAGAGAATGGGGTGAGAGGCCGTCGCTTCAGCTGTGGGTCCCGTCGCCAAAGGTGTCCTTGGAGGAGCTCATGAGGAGCTCGGCCACGGTCGGGTATACCGACTCGCTCCCATTTGCAGCATCTGGTCTCCTTCCCATCTCCTGGCTATCACACTGCATCTGCTGTCCCATCGGGAGCGGTTGACTGGCCATATCGAGAGCCGTCGGCGTCGGCGGCGGCGGCGGTGGCGGGACCGAGTCGTCCACGGTCAGGTTTTGCTCCATCTTGAGCTCGACCGCGAACTGCTCGTGCATGGCAGCCGTCGCCGCCTCGTCGCGCTGCTTCTTGTCGACGAGCTGTCCGACCAGCCGCGTGATCTCCTGGATCTCGCTGGACGCACCCGTCACCTGGGCTTGCATCGAGTCGACCATCTTCTGCAGCTCGTGCACCTCCGTCTTGAGCGTGCGCTTGGCTCGGCCAGGCTTGTTCAGCTGCGAACCCGGCGGACGCGCTAGTACCTTCTTGTGCCGTGGGGTTGTCGACGTGCTCTTGGGGCTCGAAGCGATCGCCGCCAGCTCCAGCGGCGTCGGCAGCCCCTCAATGTCGAGTCCGTCGATGATGGCGGCGATACGGCCTGGCGCCAGCGCCATCGCCTCCCCCGCAACCGCTGTTTCCGTCGCAATCGCCGAGTCGGCACTCCCGGCGCGTTCTCGCTCGCTTTCGCCGCCGTCTTCGCGCTTGATCGACGCGGGCGCGTCCACGTTGGAACCCGACTGGTGCGTCATCTTCAATTTGAAGCCTTCCAGCAGCGGATCCGTTCACCGCCCGGGACTCCAAGAAGGCTCGAACGGGCCGCCGGAGCCGAGCGAATGCGCGTCGATGGCGCTCGGGTGCTGCAAAGGCGTTGCCTGGTGCTGAGGACCGCCGACGAGCTCGCACTGGTCGTCTCGGTCGTTGCTTCGAGCTGTTGCCGTGGGGGTCCAAAGCTGGAATGACTGTCGGAAGAACCACAGCCAGCGCTGGAGGTAACTCGTTGGACTGATCGGTCGGTCGGCTTCGCTGCGTGTGCGTGTACTTCGCTTTGTATTTTATCCAGATCCGGCGGTCGGTCGGTCGGTCGGTCACGAGGTTTTTCCGAGCCGGGGCATAAAACCAGGGGCAGCACAGTGGCTCACTCCGGTTCCGTTTCGGTATCCGCACGGTCGGCCTCCCGACCGGTCGGTATATAAGAATTCGTATGCTTCAGCGTCGACAACCGAAGAAGAAACTTTCGCGCGAGAGGTCAAGTGGACCACGCGACCCTTCTCGCCCACCGCTCGCTCGCCATGCGCGCGCTAATAGAAAGCGGCGACGGCCGCCAGGACATGACGAAATGACGCGCGCCATGCACCAAGGGACGCGAAACGCGGGCCTAAGCGCCATGGACCATGGACGGACCGCCCGAGCTTCTGACTCGCTCTCTCTCTCTCACACCTGCGTCGACAGCAGCTCGACGGTCAGCGCGCGCTGCGTGGACTCGACGCTCGCGGCGCCGAGTCGCACACAATGTCGCCAGCAACGAAGGCCAGCGGCGCTCCGACCTCCAACCTGCTCCATCAAGCGCCGTCAATGGACTACCGACCGACAGACACGTTGTCAAGGCCGCGGCCTGCTGCATTCAAGCTGCTTCCTCGCACTCATCCATCGCTCCGCCTCGACGATCGACTGATGACGGACGACGGACAACGGACGGACGGACGACGGACGGACGGACGGGGCGGTTGGCTCGCTGGCCGGCTCACTTGTCGGCGTGGAAGAGGAAGTAGAGGCTGAGCACGAAGACGCCGGCCATCATGGAGAACGCCGACGCGTAGTACGGGTAGGCGGCCGGGATGAAGCGCTCGTACTCGTTGTGCTTGAACGGGCGGAGAGAGACCTGCGTGGCCGAGTAGACGGTCGAGAGCCCGAGGCGGCGGTACATGACGCGGAAGAGGAAGATGCCGTACGCGTCCGGCGCCTCGAACGTGACCGAGAAGTGCCCGCGGCCGTCGTGCGCCATCGTCTTGCGCACGTGCGGGTCCAGCATCACGAACTCGAGCTGCACGTCGTCGGCCGCGAACGGCCGCCACTCGCCGTCGCGCAGCTCGTGCAGGTCGAACGAGAACGTCAGGTTGTCCTTGATGCGGTACACGAGCGAGTCGCGCGCGACCTCGGCCTCGTTGTACAGCGTGATGGGCTGGTCCGGGCGCTTGGCGTCGCTCAGCATCTTGTCGGGCCGCGAGCCGTCCGCGCGGTGGTGCCGCACGTTCTGCATGCGCAGCACGCCGCGCTCCTGGAAGCCCCAGCGCGTGACCGCGTCCGCCAGCTCGGCGTTCGAGAAGCGCGCGTCCGACCAGAAGCGGTCGCTGAAGAGCTCGAGCGAGCCCGAGAGCACGACGCGCGCGTTGTTGCGCGCCTGCACGGCCGTGACGAGCCCGATCTCTCGCCCGAACCGCACCGCGTCCTCCGACGCCACCTCCTTCACCGGGTTGGCCGAGTACGCCGTGGCCGGCGCCACGAGCGCGTGGAAGCCCAGGATGCTCTCCGCGTCCAGCGCCATGCCGATGCCCGAGAAGGCCACGGGCCGCGCGTCACGCCCGCTCGCGAGCGCCTCGCCCACCACGCGCTCCGACGCGACAAAGTCCGCGGCCGCGACCACCGAGTCGTAAATGTCCGCGGCGTCCGCGACCGCGCGCACGTGGTCCATCACGAGCGAGCCCTTCTTGTCGAACTCGACGCCGCACTCGAGCGCGAACTCGCGCTGCACCTTGGTCAGCTTGGCGCTGGCCGACAGCAGCACGTTGCCGCCGCGCTCCACGAAGCGCAGCAGGTCCGCCTTGCGCAGCGACCCCAGCGCCTTGGACGGAGAGAAGAGCACCAGGTTCTCGAACGCCGGCACGCCGAACGCCTCCAGCGCCACCGACTCCTCGCTCGAGAAGAACGACAGCTCGTGCCCGCGCTCTGCGGTGCGGACGTACGTCAGTCATCGGCACACACAGCGCCACGCGCGACTGAACGCCGGCGCCTGCTGCGCCGACAAGCGACCGCGACCGACGTACGCTCGAGCATCTGGAAGAACTGCGAGTGCGAGTCGCGGATGCCCGCCGACTCGAGCACCACGGCCGTGCGCGCCGCCGCCGCCTCGGCTGCCGCCGCCAGCGCCGCCGCCAGCGCCAGCGCCAGCTTCCACGCGTTCATTGCGCCTGCTTTGACCCGCTCCTTCGGCGAGCCGCTCGGTCGGGACTGATGCAGGCAGCGCAGCCTCTTCGATGATGCCGACGCGATCCTTTGACCGCGTGGCAGTCTGCTCGGGCACGGAAAACCTCGTGTCTGAGGTGTTTTGAAACACCTCGCTCACCCGATCCATCGACCGTTGAGGTTTGAAAAGGCGAGTCGCACAAAAGTATCCGCCACCTACATCAGCACGCAGAAGTGTCTGGTCTCGATCTCCCATTCCAGTAATCAGAGTACTGAAACACGGCAAAGTAAATGAACCTCTGCACCACGAAAGTATATGCCAGGTCTGGAACCGCAGCAAGTACGAACTAGGTTTCCACTGCTCGCTTCACGAGCGCGCCTACCTACTGGCTCCGACCTAGAATACGGGCTGTACCGTGTGAGCAGGTTCGAGCCGAAACTCCCGGACTCACGCTTTCTCGCTCTTTACCAAGCTCTTCAACCGCGTTGCAAGTACTCTGGTCTTGCTCGCTCTTCGAGCAGCTCCGTTGCCACGTGCAGGATGTTCAGCGAGGCGTTCGCGTCACGATCCCAAAAACTCTTGCAGACACTGGTTTTACAGTGCAAAACGTTTCGGGATGTGGCTTTGCCATTCGGTTTGCCGTTCACGATCTTCGGGAAGGCAACGTCTTCGAGGTCTCCATGACAGTAAGAGCAGCGCTTGCTTGTCCGAAATTTATCGATCGGTCGAACAGTAGCGCGCTTGGCAAGCTCCCTCTTCAATGCCTTCACAGTTCTGGTTGCGTATCCCTTGATACCATCGCGACGACTCCAGTCTCCAAATCCCACGAAGATAGTCGGATCTGCAACGGGAACGATGCGCTCCGCGATGTGACTCAATGCCTTCGACTTGAACACGTGAGAGTGGAAGCGCCATTTCCGAAAGGCATGTGTGATATAGCTATTCGCAAAAGAGGCAATTGGCGTATGCAAACTCCTTCACGCAGCGTTCCCTTTGAGGTTCTTTCCCAATGAACCGGGTTGCACGCTTTGTGGCACCGAGTTCAACTGCCTATACACACCGCTCAGCGGACCACGAGCAAAGGTCCGCCAGCTAACCCCTCCGTTCCCAAGCCTGTGCCGTGGGCT